>OENT01001018.1:0-61420 GCA_900239685.1 Rotaria macrura
TTGTTTTTAAGAAATGATACAGATATTGAAAAACTTTTCTACTTATATTCTGCTTCTTTTACTTTCCTCTATTGATCAGTTTAAACGAAAAGGTAGCGCTACTGAGTGCAAACGAAGGGGATTATTTAGAGATTTTCAGACTAGTTTTGACTAGGATGGGTGATGCACGCTTTAAAATAGGACTTGCCATGACGCGTGTAAACGACGCTTCGCACTAGTCCTGACTAGTATTAAGGGCATTTCAGACTAATCGAAGTCGTTTGACATCGATGAATTTCCCATTGTCTAGTGAACGACGCGAAGTCAATCGGTTGATTAGACGACATAAATTGACGTCCGTCTATCTCAGTGTCCTTGTCTGCCGTCAGGATGGCCGTGATTTTTTGAAAACTGTCGGGTGAGATGTTCAAATCCACCTTTCATCGGCTGTTTTTAGTCCCTTGATTAGTCTGGACGGTGTAAAATGACAAAATCGACTAGATATGACTGGATTCGAAGACATTCTGGTCTAGTCAAGACGTATTCGAAGGACATTTGTCCAAACGGAGACTAGTCCTGACCGATGCACAAGACGTTTCAGACTAGACCTGATGGGTTTCGCGGGCATGTTGGACTAGACATGTCAGCAGTCTTCCTTTATCTTTTGCTTACTTGGGATATAACGCTTCGAATAAACAAATTTGTATAAATGAAATTGGCTTGTTAAAGTATCATCCAAGAGTAAGGAGTTCAGAGAACTGATGCATAGTTTAGGGTTTGCATTGTGCGTGCAATTCGAGTGTCATCTTGAATCTAGGTGCCACTGTGAATGCGATTGGAGGACAGCAGGTAAATCAAGTGTGATTCTGGCTGATTAAGACTATATGAACTGCATACATCATCCTGAAATACTCATACACCTCTACCCCGCCGTCGTTCCATTTCAGACACATATCTACAAGTAAATACTCCAACCCACAGGCCAAATCAGAACTTCTTACAAGCATTCTACACTTAGATCCTTGTATCGTAGTGTGTATGGTCGATTTCAGATATAGAAAATATACGGCATAATAAAATGGTGCCGCATTTCTTTCATGCAACGCATTGTCTTGCGACTATCAGCCCGGGCACCTACTCATCATCTCTTATGTCTCGAATAGAACTATGTCCCCACACACGGCTTATGTTATGGAAGAATCTTATTCTTGTTCGTTATACGATGCAGTGATTTATCTATTGTGTGGAAGTATTTTCAAGGGTATTCTTAGATCTGCTATTGCTATCCATCTTTGTTATGGAACTGGTTCGATTCGTTGTTACTATGAGAAAAGGCAGTACGACAAAATCTTTCATCTATTTATGAAGAGACCTTCGAAAATTAAAATATAAAGAACTTTGTACAAGATCTTTGGTCACTATTATTAATTCACATAGGTCATTATACGCAAATCTTTCGTTTTGAAGTAGTCTAAATTGTTTATTACGTCATTAATGGTTGTGATTGTGTTCAAATGACAGTTCGATCGAATGAAACTTTCATTCGATAGTGCTTGAATAGATGATAATTTATGTGCGTTGTTGTCATAAAAGTTTTATGATGTATATCTATAGATAAGTATTCATGAGATTCAAAAAAAGGAAACTTGAGAATATCTGTTCAAAATAATGCTTTCTATGAGAAATATTCAGTTCACAAAGAATTATATTCTGAAATCTTTCAATGAATATAAATATTTTCGGAAGATGAAAATCTTTTGTATTGAAATCGTTTTTCAAAATCAAATTACGATAAGTCATTCTATGCAAAGAAATTGTGAAATCATGCATTGTCATTCGATATGTTTTAGACAACATATGTGCCAGAGGCTGATATTTCAACAAAACAAGTATAATTGGATAAATATGGATTGATGATCTTCATTATTATGAATCAATCAAAGCCTATTATATTGTCTGATTCATCCTTTCAGTTACTGCTCACAAGATATAAGACACTTGGAAAAACTTCTTCATCGAATAAATGTAACCTTTTTTTTATACAATCGTTCTAAATACAGCAGAGATACCGATCGAATTTCGTGAGTACATACTTTCTATTTCATGATAAAAGTATGAATATAGATTTTTATCAAACAAAAAAGTGTTCTGAACAATGTTACAAGGGTGAGTTAATAGTTGACTACAAAGAGTTCAGTGGATTGTTTTATTTTTCATAATTTTCAATTGATCTGCTTCTTGAATGATTGATATAATATATTTCAATCACTCTTATTTGTCTAGTGTATGATTTGTCCATCATTCTTCTATTTATACTGGTTGTGCGTGTCGATTACTCGACTTTACTTGTATATCATGTGCTCGATTAAAGATCGAACTGATCTGTCTTTGCATTTCGATGTTTTGTTGATTGAAGTGTTGGCAAACTGCTTTTAAATCGTTCAAAGCTTGATTTACTTGATTTCTACGCACAGTTGTCATATCAGTCCCAAATGATGATAAACGAGTATTCCATTTATTTTCAAATTCGGAAATCATTGCTTTGAGTTGCCTAAATAATATGAAATATTGAAATAAATCATTCAAAATGAATCGATACAACTTACATTTGATGCTCTTCCAATATCTCTTCTACTCGCTTGCCACTCAAATGGTTTTTAGGACAATGGAGAGAAAGATGTCCTTCTTGATGACATCGAGTACAAAGCTTTGCTGAGTATGCTTCAACATTGTATTTTTTACCATCAATGAGAATAGTTTTTCCATCAATGATTTTCTGAGCTGCTTTAGCCGATTTGAAATCAATTTTGACAGGCCCATACTGTTTTCCATCAGCATTACTTGGTAGAGAAACTTTTTCAATGCCAATGTAATTATGTCGTAAAGTGTGCAATAGCATTGTTTCGTTCAAAGCGGATGGAACCTGGAATGCAATTAATGATCTTGCATTATTCTCTTGCGATGGATCTGACGAGCTTTGTGGTGGTTGAGACGATGGTATTTTCGAAGACATTTTGTTACTTGATTTTAAATGTATAGGCTTTATAAAACATTACATATATATATATATACTCTTTTTTCAATCGGATACTTCCGTGGTTGCATAAATGAAAGAAAAAAAGTTCTTACTCATTTTCCATGTAACATTAACTTTCGCTGAGTAACTTGATGGTGCAATACACACGTGTACTTCAAACATTTGATAATGCAGAAGAGAAAAAATAAAAAAATATAATGCCTTATCCCTGCCGTTGACATGAGTGAATTATAATCCAATGTTAAGGTAATACTCAGGGAATTATTATTTTTCTGGTTCCTCTGTTTGACATCTTAGAATTATTATTTACGAAATGGTCAACGTTCAAGTTCAGTGTACGGAAAGTTGATATTAAATCACCCATGATTTGTGTTTTCGGCTTTATAATTATTTGGAATGATCTAACTTTGCATCATTATTTCACCTTTATGTGAAATTCATAAATTCTTACAAATCACTTATGAAAAATTTCCTAGGAATCATGTTTGACTAACATACGGGCATGAAAAAATGCAGAGCCTCTGACAGTACATGCAATCATAACTATTGTGATAAGACAGCTCGTTTTTAATTAATATCCTGTATTCTTTAGCATCGTCATTTACTATAATAGAGACTGTCTTCAATGACTAATTTGTTGTAAACTCGGCGCTTGCTTTTGTTTCTAGTATCATCGAATTTTCTGGAACTTTCATTCATGCATCATTGTGATGCCTAAACCATCCATGCAATATCGTTCTTTTTTCTATAACATTTGGATTTTTATTTCTCTTGTACTATTGTCATATTGTTTCTCGTTTTCGACTTTTCTAGTGGCTTACTATAAAATCACTATTAGAGTACTTTCTGCAACACATAACGACATCTGTTATTGTTGTCACTTCGACTTCTATCCTTAGTATATGATGTTACAAGCAAACTGAAAATAAAACTATATGTTTAGAACAAAACGTTTTAGCTTGAAAAATGCAAGTAATCTTTGTCGGACTGTTGATAATCGTATTGAATTCTATCCTCCTGCCAGTATTCTTAAAAGTTCTTTAATCGACAAGATGTTTGCATCATAAAAGTAATCTCATGCGCTTATTTATGGCGAGACTCATCGACGTATTCGAAACCGTCGATTTTCATCCAGAGTGGATCAAGCGACGTCTGCCTATAGTAATCAAATAACTCTTGAACATATTTCTCAAAATAACCTTATGAAAAACCTAATACTAATTGCAGTGGTTTCTAGAAATAAATATTGTATCAATTAAGCAAGTTAGTTGATAATACATGATTATGAAAAATTTTTTAAATCCCTTTCTCGGATCTTAAGTTTGCTCTAGATATTATATGTCTATCTCTTATATGTATGCATCATTCATTATTGAAGACAATCATCAATGTTTCAATCTGAAACTACGGATGTTCGTTCTAGCGAACCAAGTTGTTTATGAATGCATGATGATGTTAACAAGCATATATTGAATATTTCAATGTCTAAAGAAGGTCGTGAAATGCACTAGACAAATTTAGGCCTTGTAAATCAGTGCATTTTCGCTTTACTTTGCAATTCTAAACCAAGAATTTGAGCAGTTCGTATAATAGAAATGTTAAATACAATATACAGTACACATTGTTGTATGTGGGCAAAATGTATATATATCTACACTTGCTTCGCATATGCATAGCGTACAAATGTGTATCATATAGAAGTTTCATGTATCTAACACAAGGATTTACAATTATAAAATGTTTTCGTATCTCACCTATCAAAACCAAAAAAAATAAGCCATAATTATAAAATAAAAAGAGAACATGTAGAAAAGCAAAATGGCATCTGATTCATGGAAGAAGATCTACCGCAAAAGAAAAATACTACACTAGACTACCAGATGCACATGAGTAGGTACGATTCCCTAATTTTCATACTTCGAAATATTCATAAATTAATGGATATTGTTTTAAAATTTCCACTGCAAAGAATATTCTTCACATAGGCAGTACTTTAAATTCAGTGTACATCAGTATGTAATTGAGTAGTAACAAATATTCTGAATACTTTTTTTTGTAGTGTGTACAGTTACTATTAGAAGCTCTGAATCGGACGTGTTTTAGTCTCGTTTGTCATGCCATATTAATCTGCTGAATGATCAATATTGATGATAGCCACCCACATCGTAAGTTGAAAATCGTGAGAACTCAACTTTTAAAGCTTAGATTTACTTGAATTATTTTTTGGAAAAAGATTGTAAGAATGAAACACAGGGTTGAAAAACAATTGAATATCGTGCAACAACCGATTGGAAAATTTCTATGTTCCAATGTTGAGTATGTATGAAATTTGTGAAAACTATAATTAATTTGGATGAACATTCAAACACAAATGAGTTTCTTCAAGGGAGAACTATATTAATGAACGAGAATTCAAAGATGAGCATGGATATTTTTAATTTTCTACATCATCGTATCTGATTAGATGCCATTGTTGCTGTTACTAGTATTCTTATTTTATTATAACTGCGTATGAAATGATGTTAACTGTAATAATCTTTTTATATTAAACATGTAAGACCGAAGTAAGACATATATTTCAATTAACTTATATGGATTCGAACCAATCATGAAAATAAATAATCGATGGCATTAGCTTAAATTATAGAAATGCAGAACATATACAAATAGAATCGAAAAATATATAATTTAATAACTCCGATAGTCACTACTTGAGGGAAAAAAATTAATATAACCGTAAACAAGATGAATGAGGAAATTTGTAGCCGAAATGTACGAACATAAATCAATTCGATATCTGCGAATAATCTCAATAAACTCGCTTATATGTTTGTACACTCACAAACAAAAGACAATATATGTCATGAATTCATCATTCTTGCCCTCTCGGCATCGATCATATTTTCATTTTGAGCCCTTTAATTTTTTATTCTAAAGAATCATTGTCTGCAAATATTGAATGATTTATCATATTCTGAATTTCGTGTCATGTGTAATTACATGAAATAATGATCATATCTTTGCTGCATATCATACTGAAGATTTTGTTTTTTTTGAAAAGAAAAATAAGATCTACTTATAATTACTTTATTAAAGACTAATATTATTTATCATTAAGAATGATGGAAACTATATACACACTTATTCTAAAATTTATCAACATGTCTGAAAAAATACAAACATCCTTAGACACGAGTATGTAAGAAAAAAAAATGAGTCAAAATCTCATTAGAAGAAAATTTTATCAGCAGTCAAACTCATGATATCTCAAGTTTTACATTGAAGACATTATAAGAGTCGAGAATAAAAATAATTTTACTATCTTCTATTTCTATTATCAATCTTGAAGCAATCAAACCGTTCCGAAATCTGATTACATTCAAGAGAATCAGGCAAGTATGTCTGCATGAATTGTTTTCAAGTTTAATAATAGATCATATAGACGAAGTACAAAAAAAGAGAATTTTTTCCAAAAAAAAAATTTACCTCTCTTGAACATTAATTATTTACTTATACATACCTTTTTATCTAGCAGAAAAACATTAAATTCGATATAGATTTTTCAGTGTTGGCATCAAATAAAAATCATCTTTATGTATTTAGTTTTAAACTACAATCCTACATCGCACTAATTCATAGAATTCAATTAAAATGAATAATCTGTACTAAATGAAAGCAGAATTATACCATGTACGAACATCAATTGGTTATTGATAACTTCCTATATTATTAGTGAAAGAAACGAATAAAACAAAAAGTGAGCGTCTGTTATTATGACATGATGTATGGTCGGTTTTTGCAGTGCTATAAAAATGCGTATTTATATATATAAATATATATTCGTAGACTTATTCATGATATCTGATATATTCATTTATCATAATCATGAGTTTGATTTAATTATATTGCTTCTAGTTGATTATAGAAATGAATTTAAAAAAAAATACAGATTCTAAACATAATTTCATCGTAAAATATAGCTCAGAATAAAATTATCATTAAACTACTTTTCAACTTTTTGTAAAAAAATTCTTCATTGTAATTAATACGATTAAAAATTAATGAGTTCACTTGATCAATAATAAATATATATGATTTTTAAATGAAATACGATGCTCATTTATGAAGATCTTAACATAGAAGTTGTTTTACTATAGATATTTTCTATGTTACTGATATAGTGTCACACCAAACACAATCAAATACTATATAGTTAAGAAAACAAAAGGATAACTGTATGGTATCATATAACTTGAAAAATCCAATGCACTATTTCTTTTCTTTATATTAACTATAATTTTGTATGCAATAAATACTTTTTCTTTTGAAAGAAAATGACTTTTGAAGTTTCACAAATTTTGGCTTGTCTCAATATTACATTTGAATAGATCTATAAAAAACCAATGAAGAATTCTACAAAAGAAATATGTGTTCAATACTCGACATGCGAATAGTTTTGTTTAACTTTTGAATTGCTCATGATTGACTGAATACAAACTACTAATCGTTAATTGCAGTCTATTCAAAAATTAAATATGTGTGAAATATCGCATAAAGTGTCACCGTAAAATAACTTATTGTCCTTGATTAAAAATTGAAACAATACGACAGTATATCATCATAATGATAAACAGTCATTAGACCTTCTATGTATGTTAATACATCATTTATTGCCTGTAATGAAACACTATGGTAGTTCTATTGTTTATTACTAATATGTGTCGTAATATATATAGTTAATGGAAAGGTAGCTATTGGGTATGAGAATAGGCGTTGAAAACATTTGATGAGATTTTCTTCAATGTCGTCATAACATAATATTCTGACGAAGATCCAATGTCTACTAGATATAATTAAATTAAACAACTGGCACAGATGCATTGAAGGAAAAACAAAAAGATTTCCTCTTTCTCAAGGTAATATAATTTAATGAATTATTATCATACACGTCCTATAATAGAAAATAATTCCTTCTATTGAATCTAATTCTACTAAGGTCTAAATAAATATTAACATGTACGGATAAGATTAAATGGAATCTTTGTTTTTCTCTCTTTCTATTTCGTATAAAAAATTCTTGCATGTTAGATAACATATGCTTTTCTGTTTGTCGATATTTAGCAATCGTTGTACAAATAACGTGTATAAACGATTCGAATGAATACATGTTCTTTCTGATGGCTAAAAAAATATTTTTGTTCATTATTGATCATCAATACGCATTGCCGACCTCCACTATTTCCCTTAGTGAAGATCTAATCAATCCTTTACAAATATGTAATTTGTAATGTTCAATACGATGACAAGATAAAACTTAACAAAACAAACGTTTTTTATTGATAATTTATTGTTATTTCTTCGTTGATACATTAGTAGCAACAGCTAGGTTCCAATTACTGAACATGACATCATTCTCATTACTTTATGATATCAGATAGAAATGAACATGCAAATGGTGCCATTGGGCATCTGTGTCCAGCACTATATATATATATATATACACATATATTATTTGATCGAAATCAGTTCTAAATATAATAATTGTAGCTTATTAATTTGAGTCAATTATTTGTTCAACTTGCTTTTACGTCGATATGGCGCACTCCAACAATCTGTATCCTATTGCACTTCTATATCGATATACAATGTCATGAATAATGTTTACATGAACAAATATTCTTGTATTGTTGACTTCAACTTCATCATATGTGACGATTGTTCATGGTCTTTTACTGTAATAGCTACAAGACATATGTGTATCAACAGAATAACATTTATCTAATTGATATTACGCCATAGAGACCAAACATGCACACATATATTTTTATGTATATATGGAATAGACAGACAGGAAACGTCTTTCGTCACCTATTGTTGTCAAGTCAAGATTTCTCAGTTGACTGCACAAGATCAGAGAAGTAAAGAATGAAAAGTAAATAATTTAGATATGAGAGCAGCGTTGATTGTCGCCGCGAGCCCACCAGTTCACATATACGTATATATATATATATATATATATGCATAGAGTATATGTGCATGTGATAATGATGAGAGGAATAGAGAGAGGGCAAACGAGTGGGTGCGATAAGATTGTTTTGAACAAGACATATATATACAAATAAAATGGACAGCGGGCACACACGTTTCATTTCCGTTTCTACTAGTTCACAGTATGTTCTTAACCATCACTCGATCTGGATCAAGAAATACACCGCTGCTCTCTTCCTCGATTCGAAGCCCAAAGGCACCGAACCATACACACAGGTTGTTGAAAGCGAAAAAAAAACAAAAAAAAAAGATGCTTCATATTCTTTGTTTATCAGATTGACTTCAAGGGAACAAACTCTTACTGGAAAGAAAAGCTTTATATCGATACTCGTTCTATTTAAAAAGAAAAACAAAGCAATAAGCATTTTATTCATCATCGATCATCGACTAATAATATGTGTGTACGTAGCAATCGAATAATATCTCTTCATCTCTGTTCTCTTTATCAACGATGGCATTCATTCATTCATTGTCTAGTTTGTTTGCTTGATCGTTATCAGCTTTGCACGACGTACAAAATTAAAATCGATCCATCATAAGAGCAGTTCAATCGACATACTTATAACTGTGTCCATATATTTATTTATGTCCGATTCTTGATTGTAGATTCGTCTTATCATATTAAATACTACATATTCCTGTGATCATTCACTGACGGACAAGGTTAGACGGTAAGAAAGAAATATGTAAGAGATTTATGACAGATGTCAATGCTCAAATATATCAGACATTTCGTCTTAATTGAACGTGTCAAGTTCATTGTATTTTTCCATTTCAGTAGTATACTGATCGTTTCATTCTGTAAGTGGAATGATGAGAATTCATCATCTATAAATATATGTAAGCATATTCGTATACATGAATGCATGTGTAGTGCAATTCTTTTTTCCGATCGTCGTCGAGACACAAGTTTAATTTATGGATTGTGTCCATGATATTGTTGTTGCCGTCTCTTGTATGTATATGCGACATTAATTACGTCTATTAGAACGAGACTGTCCATCTGCCAGCCAACATAGAAAGATTGGGTCGGTTTGACTTGAACGGCCATGAAAAATAGTAAAAGACTTTTATCTTGTTTCGTGTGTCTCTACAAATGATTACATGCCGTCTCTATTTAAGTGAATTGAATTTTACGTTCCGATAATTTTTCGCATATGTTGTGCATGCCATACGCGTTACTCGACAGGTGTTTTGTTCCATTTTTTTGTGTTGTTGTTTAAATGAGCTTCTCATTTTTTTTCTCTTTCTCTCTCTCTATTGATTTTTATTTAAAATAGCACGCAAATATATATCCATTAGAGATAATTTTCTTTTGTTCTCACCGAGAACATTGCTTGTAACGAGTTGTTCATCAGTTAAATCGCTTCTTTTTTCCTATTTTTTTATCGTCATCATTAATGAAACGAAGAGACACACAGAGAGAGAGAGAGAGAGTAGGCTATAGATATAATATCGTTTTCTTTCTCTCGCTCTCTTCTTCTGTTGTTCTTCGTGTCTTCATTTCCAAGCGAAACAGGTAAATGTGTAAAGGATGTTCTTCTTTTCTCAACATGCTCATGTTCCATCATCATCATTATCATCATCATTATTTCTTTTTACTTCATCTTAAATGTTTGCGTTTTTTTGTTCTCTATTCCAAGGTGAATATATTGATGTTGGTTGTACTACCGGCATTTTTTTTTCTATTGCGTAAGTAAGTGGTCGAGCATTACTTTATATGTGTGTATGGTTCTGCCGTGAAATAAGAGTATGTGCGCTTCTGACAGAGAACAACAATCATTTGAATGCATAATAGATGTGCTGACGCGCATTTATGTTCACGATAATAGTTATTTGTGAGAACGTCGTCGAATTCCTCTTTGTTCTCATTTCTCTTGCTCTTCGAGACCCGATTTATATATATATATATATATATTGAAGAACGAGATACTTGAGAAGAGTTGCTCGTCTTTCTAGCAATAACCTTCTTCTTTTGTTCGGAGATGTGTAAACGAAAAAAGAAAGAAGAAAAGAAAACGATCTTTGCCCATTTGTGTGAACATACACACACATATTAGATGAGATGCTTGTGTAACTACTAACATTGATAGATTTTGTGTTTAATGCCGAGCAATGAAATAAACACGTACGAAAACCAAAAGAATATATAATATGTGTAAATGACATCGAAGAAGAATTATAATCTATCGATAAAGTTCAATTTAATTGCATATGTTATGATTATTATTACTGTTTTCTTTTAACAGATATTTGTACATAATGTGTCAGTCAACGTTTATGTGAGTATAAAATAAACAAAGAATTTTCTTTTGATTTTAAATCGAAAGATCACCAAGGATTTCGAAAGGAACATATTCTTCATGTCAACACTCGATGTGTTTAAAAACAAGACAAAGAAAAGAAGAAGAAAAAATATATATATACGTATATAAAGAAGGAGCAAATGATGTATAGTTATAATCTATCTCCATATGAAGATAACGTCTCATCATCACCTTGAAAATGTCTGTCTGTCTATATGCGATCGATAATTGTCATCTATGTACGCCTTGAGGATCATTCTTGTCTAGTTTGTCTTTGTATTCATGTAGTGGTCCTTTTAACTCAATCGATCAATTTTAAAGATTCGAAGTGTACAAACACGTATCTCATTCATCTTGACTTTATCATCTATCCCACACACACACACATACACACACTTCTCGATGTATTGTTTTTTTTTCTAATCCTTAAATAGACAAGTTCGTTTATTTGTTTTCTTTTTCAATGATTATATTCGTTCAATTTTTTTTTATTATTTGATGATGGAATGAAAAAAATGTAGAAGAAAAGTGATGAATAGACACACTCGAATTGAAATTATGTCACTCGCACGAATGCGGATAGTTGAAAGTCGATTGTTTCCGTTTTCTTTTTTTTTTTCTGTCATTCCTTCTCTTGACCTATTCTATTGTCTATCATTGTACAGTAGCCATAACGTATTTTCAACTCCAGACATGATAATTTCCCTTGCCTTCTGTATCATTAAAAAAAAATGCGACAGAGGGAGAACAACTCTTATCTATTTCTAATACTTGTCGTCATCGTGAGCATTGGTTTGTTTCAAATCACTATCGTACACTATATCTCAATTACATTCTGCCATGTTACAACAATATTATTTTGTATATAAGTAAAAAGAGCTTTTTTTCTCCCGCAGGAGATAGTGCGCTCGACCGATCGCTATTAAATAGAATGGAATGAGTATAAGTACATGCGAAAAAAACTAAAATTTATTATGCAATAAATAATGATAGAGCAGAACGGCTCGACAGTCCCATCTTCGACTATCTCTCTCTCTCTCTCTCTTTCTATCGTTTTTTCTTCTTAGACCGTTCCATTACGTATCAGATTTCACTCGTTTTCTTGTATTCGATCTAAATGGACTTTACGTGGATTGATTGTGGACAGGCTATAGTATGCTCAAGATATAATTGTTTCCTCCTATTGTCTTATACAGAGTGACATTAGATATGATGACTACAGTTAGTCAGACAGACAAAGAGTCTGCACAAGTGCTGAACAAATAGACAAACATACATACGTAAGCGAGCTTCTCAGTTCCATTTTTTTTTCAAAAATATTTTACTAACTTTAAGAATTGAAAAGTCGATCTGTGAAGATTACGTTTCTTTTTCTTACATTGTTCATTATCCGTCTCGGACACGCACTCTATTCTTTTCTTCTTCTGACTTGGGACACTGACTTCCTTCATTATCATTTTCCCTGTCATTATAATTAGACTGTCATCTACAGAACATATCATCATTCATAATTTCATTTTTATTATATAGATTATACTTCTTTTTTTTTTTGTTAAAGCTACAAGTTGATAGAGAAAAGAAAACTTTCTAGCAAGGCTAATCTTCTAATCAAGCTTATAAAACACTCATGATGAGTTAGTAATTCTAATTTTCCATTATCTTGGTCTTTTCCTCTTGATGTCCTTGACAAGCGTGAGTAATCTGAAAGGTCAGTCAGCATTGAAAAAGTTTTCTTTTTGGTCTAATTATGACGATAGCCAGTCAACACGCAAAGGCCACTCATGTCAGTGAACGTTCGGGGATGGCTCATCGATCATTCTATGCTCTCTTGTCGACACTTGTGTGTGTCGGTCATCAAGGCCATTCATTTATTTTTTTCGTTCAGTGACCATCATCAGCATTATTTGATAGACGGCAAAAGAAAAAGCCGGAAGTTAAAGAGTATGTTCCTGCTAGAATATCAATGAGTCCAATGTGTGTGCGTGTGTACGTGTATATATATATAGCGATGAGAAAGACGGACACATCTCATTAGAGTGTGGATTGAAATGAATAAACGAAATGATTTCTTTTGACATGTATGTTTATTAGAAAAGATAAACATTTGGTTTCATTCCTCTTCTTCTTTTCTTTGACTCGTATCGATCTTTGAATCTTATCGAAAGAAAATGGACGAAACCTAACCGTGTCGATTAGAGAAAGAGTCATCCGTGCGTTGAATAAGACGACAAGAAATAAACGTATACACAATTTTCTTTCTCTTGACCAAAATCATTCTTCTAATCTTTTTCGTTTGCGTTTGCGCTTACACATGCACATGCACACATATATATATATATATATATGTGTGTGTGTAGATACATATATACGTATGCATAGGACGTAAATGAAGTCATTTATCAGGACTCTAACAGCCTTGCGCAACACACTAGTTGTTTCTCATAACGCATATGTTTAAACATATGAAGCCTACGCAGACCTTAATTTCATTTTCGATTCATCCTATTCTTGTTGTCTCACTCCTCCTTTTAATATTTTTTTTTGTCTAATCATTTATGCATGCTTTCTTTCGTAAACTAAATCTAATCAATACGTCGTCGCTCAGCGGGACGAAAATCTATGAGCAATGATGACGTCTGACCTAATGTTGTAAACAGTCGAGAATTTTATTGAACTGTATGTATGTATATATATATATATATATATATGTTTCAAGGCTATTCATGGTCATTGAACACATACGGAAGGATCGTTATCAGGATGCCATCAATCGTCACAAATACATTTATATAAACAGGCATGAACCAAATTTCACACTTGATGTAGACAGTGATAAATGGCAAAATAAAATCTTTATCGCATTATTGGATTTTTCTCTCGCACTAACAAACACCTGTCAAGATTGACAATCGATTCTGTTTTTTTTCTTCTTCTTTCCCATGCATATTTTCCCTTTCTTCATCTGAATTTCTTTTTATATGCATACAAATATATATATATATATAAATACATGTATCAATATCTTTCAGATATATATTATACGTCGATTCTATAGGCAAAAATTTTAATATGAGGGTAGTCTTATTACTACTCATATTTTATAATGGAATTGTTGTTCATTCAATGGAATTGAGTAAGTATTTCAAACAAAAGAATACTAATCATATTTATGTTTATATGTATTTTTACTTTTCTATAGAGGGTATCGGTTCATGTCAAACGCCACTTATGATGAATTCCAAGATTATAGCTAGCAGTAATATTGAACAATTGAATATTTGGTGTCCGATTATTAGTGATGTTGAACCGTATTTACAGGTGACATTATCAAATTTAACATATATTACATATATTGAAATAAAAGCAAAGAATTCGATTAATATCGATTATCGTCTTGAATATACACGTGAAAATATAATCGATCAATATACAATATGGCGTTCATACCGTTTATTAAATAATAAACAAGACAAAATTTTTCTTGATCCACCAATGATTGCCAAACATGTTCGATTAAATTTGAAACAAATACATAATAATATTTGTATTCATTTTGAATTATTTGGATGTATATTTACGGATGGCGTTGTTTCATACAGTATGTTACAAGGTTCAAATAAACTTGAAGATGATACATACGATGGACAATATGATGAAAAACAACGTTATCTACATGGTAAGAATAGTTTTCATGTTGAAAATAAAACAACAGATAGACATACTTGTTTCGTTTTCGGGAATTTTTTCATCATAGATGGTCTTGGTCAATTATCTGATGGACAAACAGGACCTGACAATCATGAAGATGCACGAGGCTTTCAATGGGTAAGTCAAAGAATATGTTATTGTTATTCAAAATGAAAATCGATCTTCAATTCCAAGTATTACCAGTATAGTGAATGAAATGATCTGATATAGTCTAAAATAAACGTGCATCAATTTAACTCTATTATTCGAAAATAGTTTAAGATCAATTTTTAAAATATTTTATTACTATCAGATCATGCATTGTCGGAAACATTGGTTTTTTTCTTCTTCTTGAAATTAAGCTACATGTTTGTTCATTCGTTCTCTCCATTGACCATAATGTTTAGTTATAATCATGCTGTCCTTAACGTCTATTCGGATAATTAGTTATTTACAATATAAATAATGATTGTTCTCGTAAAAGTTCTCCGTTCAAATTTGATTACTTCCATAGAATGTGAGTCATCAATTGTTAGGTAGACACATGTATATATCATAGACTCGGACAATGACCAACATCTAGAAGAATTGATGACTATCTCATGTAGATCCATCAGAAAAGAAAAATAACACGATTGAATTCTATGCGTTAGAAAACATTGTTATCAAATTTGTACGAAAATTCTTTTTCGTTTTTGTTCAAAGGTCGGTTGGCGAAAACCACGTTCATTAAAATTTAATCATTCCATAGGAATTTTATTTAATTTTGATGCATTAAGAAACTTTTCTCGCATGACCATACATGCGAATAATTATTATCCGAAGAACATCTATGTATTTCGTTCTGTTGCAATTGAATTTTTAAATCATAATAATGAATTAATAAATAATTCATCAACAATAATATCTCATAATCAACATGATGATCAATTTGAAATGGCACGAGCTATAATGATCGATTTAAAAAATTATATTGCATCGAAATTAAAAATTCGTTTATATTTTGATGGAAATTCAATATTAATTAGTGAAATAACATTCGATTCATTTATTGTACCAATCGTAGTACCATTAACAATGAAAACAATCATTGAACAACCATTAAAAAAGACGACATACAATCTTTCGACTAATATTATGGTATGTTTAGCAACAATGGTTATTGTTTTATTGTTTGGAACAATTATTATACTCTTACGACGAACATTAAATGAGCATAAAAAAATCAAAAAACATTATTTTACACCGATACATAATCATACGAATTCATCAGCATCGACAACATCAAGTGACATTGATTTTCATTCAACTCAACATCGTTATGCAACAATAGGATCGGCTCATCCATATCTTCTTTGCACGAATGGTAGTATAAATTCCTCGACATCACCACATTATGCTAA
Organism: Rotaria macrura; assembly: GCA_900239685.1. Taxonomy (NCBI): domain Eukaryota; kingdom Metazoa; phylum Rotifera; class Eurotatoria; order Philodinida; family Philodinidae; genus Rotaria; species Rotaria macrura. Next base: position 16,461 of record OENT01001018.1, read on the forward strand.
ATTAATGCCAACAACAACTCTACTACGAACACCATCATTAATACAACAAAATCATATTGAAAGTATCTGTGGTAATAGTGCATTTAGTACACAAAGATTATTTACATTCGATATCAATCAAAATCATTTCATACCAATGCATCAGATTAATATTAAACGAAAAGTCGAATGTAAAAAGAAACCCATCGTTAGCGGTGGAGAGGTAAATTTTAAGAATCAACTGTTTTCTAATCGAAAAATAAGATTTTCATTGATGAATCTTAAATCTGTACTGATTGTATTTTCTTGTTAGTTTAACATGAATATGTTCTCTCATATTCATTTTATCTAGTAAAAAGAACCAAATAATTAGACTGATTCTATTATTGAATATGTAAAAGTTATCTTGTTAGTTATAATTTACTACATCCTTGAATGTCTGCCTAATAAAATTAACTTGAGATAAGATAGGAATTGGAAAACGATTGTGCTAGTTTTCCATGGAATCTAACAAGGTTGTCTGCCGAAATTTTACATGTTCCATTTTCTATCAGCAGAAAAAGTATTCTATGACATGATGAGAATTAGTGAAGGTTTTTTGTTTATTAACTTAAAGCATGTTGCAGAAAATTGATCAATCATAAAATACTAGTAGACAAACTCAACGAATACTGAAAATGAAGTATTTAACTAGTAGAATTTGTCTCATATTTATTCATTCATCATATTCAAACGCATATTGATATTAAAATCACAAATACGTTTTTCTTTTTTTCATAATTAAAGATTTGTCACGGTGAATTGCAAATAAATCAATCGATTGTACCAATTACAGTTCGACGTCTCCTACCAAATGCATCTGTACAATCAAAGTAAAATATTTACAAGTCATTGCTTGTTTGTTAATGATTTAAATATATGTTGTTTTTTTTTTCTTCAAAATTAGAATATCATTTTTTAATGAAATCAGTCTTCTAACATCACTTTGCCATCCAAATATTATACATGCCTATGGTCTTTGTTCTGAACCAACAATGTCATTATTAACTGAATCATTAGATTTGACAAGTATTGATCTATATCAATATCTACAACATTATAAACAAGAACAACAAATGGGTGATAGTCTCTATGCAACAGCTATATTTTTCGGTTCTCAAATTTCATCGGCCTTGGCATATTTAGAATCATTACATATCTATCATCGCGATGTAGCAGCACGAAATTGTTTAGTTACACTTGATTTAAACATAAAATTATATGATTTAGCTATGTGTAATGAAATCTATGCAGATGATTATGTGACAGTAACAATTGATAATAATATAGAAACACGTCGACCTATTCGTTGGTGTGCATGGGAAACAATATGTTTAGTAAGAAGAAGAATTCATATTTCTTATTCTAATTTGAAATTTAAATTCTAGAATCGATTTACATCAAAATCAGATGTTTTCTCATTTGGTATACTTCTTTGGGAGATCTTAACCATGGCCGAACGACCACATGGTTTATTAGACGATAATCAAGTTCTATGTAATTTACGTAATTCAAATCATTATTTACTTATACCAACATGTGGATTAGATTTAATCGATTTAATATCATCATGTTGGCATAAATGTGATTATGATCGACCATCATTTTGTCAAATAAATCATATACTATGTCAAAAACAACAACAAATAATGACAAATAATGTAGATAATTATCAGCCAAGAAATTAAATAGACTATTTATTTGTATTATAATACATAATAGTAGCCCGGTTGTCTTTTTCTTTTCTTCTTTTGTGTGTGATTTTCAATGAAAAGACAAATTTCTTAGATGAAAAACTTTTGTTGTCTTTTCGTCAATGTTTAATAATAAATCAAGAAACGTAAGATACAAAATTTGTTGTACATGTGTATTCTTGACAAATTTCTATTCAATCATTAATACGATTTCTATCGAAATTCTAATTCTTGTAATACATGTATATCCATTTTCTACAGACAAGTGTAGATTTTGAAGAAATTTATATGTTCGACGTTCGAATTGAAAATTTATACATGCATAAAACTATTTTAGACTAGATGTTTAAAAAGTAATTGGAAATTTTCGATATAGTATATAGATGACTCAGTTTTCTTTCTTTTTTTTTTTAAAGCAAATCTCACTCAGTTCTATCTAAATATTATTTCTTGAAGAGAACTTTATCAAATTTATATATATATATATTTGATTTATATCGATAATATACAATAGGATATCATTCGAACAGAAAGCAGTCAGAATGGATTTCATTTTTAAGACAATACTATATATGCTATTGCCGTTCAGAAAGATGGAACTTATTAAATTCAAAGAAATCTATCAATAAATACATAAGCATTTATTTTGAAAGTTATTGATTCACTACACTTTATTTCATGTTATTTTATTGAAAAATAAACAAAACATTTTATAGAAGAAATTCTTTCAAGTTCGTATAGAGCTTCGTTAAGGTAAAGTGCTATACTTCCCATGAAGACATAGTAGAAACAATGTCAATTGTTCAATAAAGTACTCTTACATACTTACGATTGAGAAATGATTGTAAATAGAAGTAGATTTTTATCGTACGAAATATGAATCATCGTCGAATCGATGATAATAGAATTATGATGCATGCAAAGAAGAAGAATATAGATCTGTTTCTTCTACTGATAGTTTTCAAAACAAGCATATGAACCATTCATATTCTTTAATGATTTAATTTTAACAACGATCCATATATCGTAGAAATACAAAATCTATTGGACATTACTCGATGCATATAATTCTAAAATAGAAATCTTCATGTTGTATAGAAATGTAACCTTTCATGGATTCTTCATAGTAACTAATTAGTAGTGATGTTACAAGTCCAACAGCTGTTACCAACGAATAGATCGACTTGACATTGAATCATTCGACTCCTACAGTGACAAACAATATCAATGTCGATAGAAGTTATCATGTGTTGTTCCATGTAAATTTATGTCATGACTATTTTCTGTTTACCTTACGTGTCAATCTTAAGAAATTAAATGTTTTATTTCTTAGAACGTCTCAAGAAGACTAATGTTGTTTCTTATAAATTTGTTTCCATTCATGGATACCCTATGAAATTTATTACGTGCGATAGAATATCTTGATAAAAAAATCCAATAAATACATCGCAAACTATTACAAAGACAAAACATCGATCTAGATACACGAAGTTCACTTGATTCGAATTTAAATAGAAAGGAGACGTACTTGGATCTATATATGAGTGTATTGTTTTTCCTAGCATATCTAAAAATGATTTCATCGTTCGTTCAGCGAAAGGTTTTTGATAACGGTTCAACTACAGATAAACTATATTCGAAGAAGAAGAAGAAGAAGCAATAGATGTAGTAGAAAGAATTTAAATGTTAAATCGTATATGTTTTTTTTTCCATCAACAATACACAATGGATCAATGTCAAGCAGCTAAAATAATTATGCAATTTAATATATCCCGCTTTAAATGCATCGATATCTGACGAAAAAATAAATAATTGAATATTTTCTTTTTTCCTACAACAACAATATTATTTTTCTTTTGATCAAAATCATGTTTCCTTTTGATCGTGTTGGATCTATTCATATTATTCGTATTTTTATTGAACTTCTACTTCTTCTATTTTTATATATATTTGGTGCATGTCGCTTCGGTATTATATTTGGTTTTAATGACGTTAGTTCTTTATTATTTGCAATTATTATACTTGTCATGGCATCAACAGATGTTTATTATCTACTTTTATCAATTTTTACATCGAAAACATCGCAACATGGAACATTATTTCATATCATATTCTACAGTGCCATGAGTTTCTTAGCTTTACTATGTTGTGTGTTTTCTATCATTGGTTTCATATACTGTTCACAAAATAAATATGATCGTTTATGTTATTCTTATTCATGTGGAGTTTTATGGATTGGCATGATCTTCACATTTCTACTTGTCATCATGTATACTGGTTCAGCAAAATTAATGTGTTGTTTACACGAACGAAATAATGACTGATGTCTTCTATACTATTTTTAGTATCTATTTTTTTTTATCGTCAAACTTTATCACGAAAATAAAATTTATTTAGCAAGATTATTCAAGTATCAAATCAATTGCCAGTACTCATGGGAAGATAATCCAGATGAATCGTGTAGCGTAGATAGCGTAGGTTCACATATGAAAGTCAAAGTTCGAATCATGATGTCAAGATATTCTATTGTCAAAATTTTCAAATCGCTAATATTGTATTACTTCTTGGAAATAGTATTAGTAATCATATGTACGCAATTTTTCATAGCACTCATATGAAACGACAAATATTCTATATCTATATTTGAGAACAGATAAAAATAAAAAAAGTATAGATTTCACAAGCAATCAGCAGCAACAAACTTTAACACCGTGTACTAGTTATCCGTGAATTTCTCAGTTATCGTTTATCCGAAAGTTTTTGAAATTTTCTCGAGTATGTCTAAAATGAATGCAGCAATCACTAGAGACGAGGAACACTGAACATTGCCTTTTCTTTCGTTATGATCGTTAGACTAGAAATTGTGAAACTTACACGTCTCCTGTTGTTTGAGTTGCTAAAACTCGACTGAACTATATATATTCTTAATAATATATAAATCGTGAGTCGTGCATGATGTATCCTTATAAAAAGATTTTTAACGTATTCCAAAAGCACAGCCTTTTCCATTTCAATAGATCTAAAGACAACAGACAGATGACATTTCGAAGATAGATACGTTATCACACAACTTGAAAATTGTGAGCAATCAAACAAATAACACTCTTTTCACGTCCGAACATAAGGAGAGTTGGGAATCCGTTGAGGATATTGACACTTCAGAAGAAACAATAAAACGTCCTTAGTTCTGACACGATCAATGTCATGCTTCGAAATATTCCGTCGCTATTTTTACTTTTTATTTATTACAATATTATCACAGACTTATTTCAAAAACAAACACACACACACACACCGGTTTCATTACTATGATAATGGAATATGTTCATCTTCTTGTAGAAAATACGAATGTTGTAAAGCTTGATTAGTTGTCAAGCGTTGTTCAGGTAAATAAGATAAACAACGTAATAAAATATCTTCCGCTTTATGAGTTGTTAAATGAACATATTTCGTCATTGATTTTGTTGTTTCCCATTGTGGAAAATTAGAGTTATAGTTAGGTAATAATGAAACACCTGGCCATAATGTTTCATTGGGTGTACCTTGAAAATGAGTTTAAATTATATATATATATTTTTAATTATTTGCGTGTAATTTCAAATGCTTACCTAAAATTTGAAATATACAAAATAATTGTGAAATTTCACAATCACCTTTAAATAAAGGTGCATCTCGTAACATTTCAGCAAATATACAACCAGCACTCCCTAATCAGAAAGATAATAAATTTAAGTTACAGAAAAAAAAAACGAATACATAATACAGACAAATATCAACAGCACTTGAATAGATATCAATACCAAGTAGTACTTCAGGTGGTCGATACCATAGAGTAACAATATCTTTCGAATAAGCACGTTTAACTATGGTTGCATCACGAGCAAGACCAAAATCAGCTATCTTCAATGTACCTTTCGTGTCAAGTAACAAATTTTGAGGTCTAAGAAATAAAACAAAAAAAAAAGAAGAAATTGATAAGATTTCGTTATCGATGTATTATGATTCATAACATAGATAGCGATAAAATTGTTTGTCGAATTTTTAATGTCATATATTTTTCAACAAACAAACGTACAATTAATCGTAATGAAACTTTGTTTTTCCGGGAGATAATTCATTTCAGAAAATAAAAAGAAGATAAAAATTCATTTATCGTCTTTTTCAAACTAAAAATAGATTCAACTATCGATAGAGAGTTGTTCAACATGGCAATGGAAATGCATTTATTTATCTCAATGATATTTTCCAATGTCAGAGACAAACAATTACTTACGATAAGAACATAATGCCATCAAGTCAATTAAGATGTGAAATATCTCAAGAAGAACACATGAATTTCAGTGAGTACTTTCTAAAGACTATTTGATCTATCTCGAGAAGAAAAATTGTTTTTTATCTCTACGATATGAATAGTGAAAATTTCAACGTAGTTCTTCTTCTATTGAGATATTGTCTATTGTATAGAATTCTTGTTACAACGAGTTCTTTCTTTATAAGTATAACAAGAGAAATATTTCAAATCTAATTCGAATCTTCCAATGCGAACAACAGTAGAATGATCGACATTGATTATTTCGTAAGATAATCGAATTATCTCTGAAATTAGTCATCTTTTAGATTAAAAGATAATTTTCAATTAGATACTGAATGATTGAATTAGTCATGTTCATGAGAAATATTTTATTTTGCAAGCTCGAACTGTTTTCATTCTCATATTATCATTTTAAGAGAGGATTTCCTTGCAAATCATCAATTTCTGTAACATTCGGAAATATCATATAATAAGCTTTTCTCTCACCATCATACACTATACTTCATAATCCTTCATCAATAACATTCATCACGCAAACAGAGTGCTACGATCCTTAGGGAAATTAGTTCTTCTTATGGGAAACTTTATCATAGATATTTTCTCAGACAAATTACTTCTTGCAATTATTTTGTTTCATCCTAATGTGAGTCTGCTTTATCTTTTTATTAATGGTTTTCTTTCTACATACTTGAGATCTCGATGAAAAACTAGAAGAAAAAAAAAGACAGAAGGAAAGAATAATTAATATTGCTTTTCCTCTTTTCTCGATTAATATCAAACGAACTTTTATTTCTGTGACAAAAGTCTAAACCATTTAACAATTGATAAAAATAGACTTTAACTTGTATATCTGCCAATGGTCGATGATTATGTAACATGTATTGATAGAGATCTGTATTCATGTATTCGAATATTAAATAGATTTCATTTTCACGTCGTATAATATCATACAAATGAACAATATTCGGATGTTTTAATTCAAGTAATAGATTTATCTCACGTATAACAACACACAGAAGACCATAACGTTCACTATCAAGTAACATACATTTAATTGCAACTTCTCGTTGATGCTGATAATCAATAGCTTTATATACTTTGGCATATGTACCCGAACCGATTTGATCAAGTAATTTAAATTCATGTTTACCTAAAACTAATGTTGCTGCCATAGATCTACAATAGTAATAAAATAGAAAGAAAAATCTCGTTTTTCTTTTGGTTTTAAATATAATCGAATAAAATGTGCTGCTTATTCAAAACATGTTAATCAATCCATATTACTATCTGAATACTGATTTGAATAATATATCACGGTCAATGGTTTACCGATCAAAAACATGGTGATGAGAAAAATTAAACATTTATTTACATAATCTAGTTATACAATAATGATGTATTTTATTCAAAGGACAACATAGAAAATCAATGGTTAGGGAACATATTCATGTAAATCATGTATTATGCTGTCAAAGAACATTATTCAATACCAATGAAAATCTAGTTGAAGACGGCAATATTCTGAAAATTAAGATCACTGATCAATATACATAAATTCTTTTTCATAGCATGAAACTCTTAGTTTTTCTTCTTTCAATCAAATGTTTTCTGTAAGAGGACTAATGTTTAAGATTCGTGAAGATAAACTTCTATATTCAGAAGTACAGATAGCATATTGTATGTATGAACTATGGATTGCAGCAGAATGATTTGTGCATTCCATGAAGATAAATGCGATCTTCGAAAGGATATCATTTTCCCGTGTTCGATAAAAAGAAAAATAAAGTAACACATGTTCGAATAGAAGTCATTCGATTATGAAATAGTTAAGAGTTAAAAATCAATCTCCATAAAGTCACTAGTTTCTTCTGTGACGAAAGAAATTTGTTACATTAAATTTAAGCTACGAAAAAGAAATTGTTTGTTTACAGTTTATGAAAGTTTTTTTTTTCTCACAGAGAAATCTACATATACCAACAGAAGTGTATGAATGACGGAGAATTACCTTATAATCTCGTGGGAAATCTATAGAATGTAGTGTTTAGGATAATAATTATGACGTTTCTTTTCTTTGATGATATGGCCATGTTGTTTCAGATTCACAATTGATTACACCAATAAATAAATCTGGCTCAATAAAAGTATGTATGATGTCATTTTTAAAATTTTTCTCGTATAGTATCAAACGATATACTTGTACAAAAAAGTAACTACCCGACAGATGCATCGAATGGGACGGAAGTGAAAATTATACTGATAACAACACGGGAAAATGTATTATCAAGGAAAAAGAACTAGATGATCTTCATCAAAAAATTATGTTTTACATTAAAATCATTCAAGATCTTATCTAATTCTGTATTTCACTTAACGGCTGAAAATATAAATGGTTTAATATTAAATGGCAAGGTCTCATAACATCGATTACAAATGGAAAACATTAATATCAAGATTTAATCTATTGTAAAACTATATGCGTCGTTCATGATGATGATCGTTATGACGGCTGCATATAATATCAAGTACAAATTTTTCTTATATTGGTCTTTTATAATAAATCATTATTGACATGATAACAACGAATGTATGTACGATGGATATCATTTTAATGAAGAGATACTTAAATTTCAATACTAATGTTTTAATTAATTATGTATACCAGATGAACAAATTTTAACTTAATCATCAATTAAATAAAGAACGTAAAACATCCGCCTCTCAGAAAAATATGACAACTAGTGACATCATAAATGATCGTCTATTGGTCATACGAGAGATTTTGACGATAAAGGAAAAGAAAAGAAAAAAAAAAGAAAGCAAACAGCAACACCAAATTGAGAATAGATAGTAGAAAAAGAAGAAGAAGAAGTAAAGAAGCGAAGGAAGAGAGACAGATAGACACAAACAGAGAAGACAACTAAATAAATAAATAAATAGGCTGCATCATTTTTTGTTTCTTGTCTTCATGCTACTTATGCCAATAAATTGAAACTCGTTTTCGTTTTTTTTTGTCATTTTGTATCTATTGACAAATGACAAATATTGAAATGTACAATTCTCGATTTAGATAATGATTTAAGAACTATATATATATACATATATATATATATATATTACGTACGTACTTAAACTATGTAGTGTTATTCGTTTGAATCAAAACGAAGGAAGAAAATGAGTCTATCGATTTGGAATGATAAATTTTGGTTACCTCAAAATACGACATGGAATGATTTCAATCAACTTGAAAAAACTGGTGTAGATTTACCTAGAATTCAAGATCTTCTTTATGTTTATCCATTAGCTGGTTTACTTTATTTAACACGTTTAATATTTGAATATTGTATAGCTCAACCAATTGGCCGAACAATCGGTATACGTGATCATCAATTAAATATACAACAAACTGATAAAAAATTAACAAATCATACTAAATCAATTTATAAAGAACAACAACGTTGCACACGTATTAGTCCATTAGCAAAATTTAGTGAATCCACATGGCGTTTTACATTTTATCTTGGTATATTTTTATATGGTATTCTAATTTTAAAAAATGTAAAATAGAAAAAGAAAAGAAAAACAAAAAAAAACTTTTAGTTTTTCTTTTTTGGAAATAATTTTATTGAATTTTCTTGTGTTGTTTTTTCTTTTCCTATTAAGAAAATTTGGCTATGGGATACACGTCATTGTTGGTTAAATTATCCAAACCATGATCTAACGAGCGATATTTATTGGTATTACATGATTGAACTAGCATTTTATTGGTCATTGGTTTTTTCACAATTTATCGATGTTAAACGAAAAGATTTTTGGCAAATGTTTCTTCATCATATTGCCACGATATCATTACTTTCATTTTCTTATATTGTCAATTTTTTACGTATTGGATCGTTAGTACTTCTTGTACATGATTGTGGAGATTATTGGCTAGAAGTAATATTTTTCTTTCGTCTTCTTTTCATTATCATATGACATCAATATGACGATTTACTGTAGGGTGCCAAAATGGCTAAGTACGCTCGAGCACAGCGGCTCTGTGATACAACGTTCGTGATATTTGCCGTCGTTTGGTTTATAACACGTCTGTGCTTTTATCCATACAAGTAAACAATAGATTACATTTCGGTTTTTAATACATTCTTTTTTCTAAATGGTTTTTCTTGGTTAATCTTAGAGTATTGTATTCGACGACGTTTGAAGAGCTTAATATTCTTGGCTTATTTCCTGCTTATTATGTGTTCAATGGACTTCTAATACTTCTTCAAATTCTTCACTTTTTTTGGTTCTATCTAATTTGTCAAGTGGCCATTTCAGCTTTCAAAGCCGGCAAAGTATGATTGGTTTTCTTTTTCTATTCATTTTTTTAGAATCATCACTAAGGCCAGTCGTATTGCATTTCAATGTATATGTAGAGTCCCATAGGAGCATACGTGTGTATACCTTGTCTGTTTGGTTAGAAGAGTGTGTTTATGTCTATATTTGCTCTTATTTTCTTCTTTGTTGTCATCGAAATTTGAGACGATTGAATTGATGAAGCAATTAGAAATAAAGAATACGGATTACTTGTGTATATAAAAATATAATACATTGTATTTTGTTTTTTTAATTACTAGGTAAAAAAAGACGAACGAAGTGACAGTGAAGAAAGTGACGATGAACAAGATACTGTCGATGGTGATGTTGACAAAGACAAGTGATCTTTTCTCTTTATTAGCGTTTTATTCATTTTCATCATCTGATTTATTCATGTTGTTTGTTGTTTGATGTTCGTTGCACATAGATGCTCAGAGAGAATGTTGATGATATTCACTTTTCTTGAACTATCTACTTAGAACAGCCTATTCATACGCGCATTCTTTTTATATGATCGATATCTTTCTCTTGTCTTCTTTCAAGATACTTAAAGAAACAAAACATAACAAAAAGGCAAATCTAGATACATCAAAATGCACATGTGTTTTCTCTTTTTTTCTGCAGCATGCACCTTCCATTTATGTCCTTATTTTTCAACATCTTCGTTTGCGGATTTTTTAAAAATGTATGCTGTATAGAATTTTTCTTTTTGTGTTAACCTTAAAAGCAAATAACCACTCCAGCTTCGGCGATAAACAGAAGGGTGCAACATATAAAACATGAGTTTCTATTGCAATGAAACATAAAGCATTCTGAATATTAAGGGAATTGAAAATGAGAGACAATCTATGAATGATGTGCCTTAACTATTTTCTTTTTCTTCGCTTTTTTTTGTGTACAGGTCACAAAAAAAAAGAAGCCGGTGTTGACTTTATGCATATGTACGTGCACAACATATACTATTATTATTATTATTACTACTATTATTATTATTATTATTATTATTATTATTCTTTTTTCTTATAATTTTGTTTGTTTTTTTTTCTGGTTGCCTATGCATACTTTACAACGTTTTCTTGTTTTTTTCTTGTTTAGTGGATCAAAATTTATGCATGAAGATATTGATGATGAGGATAAAAGAAAAAGGACGAAAAAAGGATACTTAGTAAAAATCTTCATTTTTGTTTACTGTTCTAGACCTTACAATGAATCAAATCCTTTGATCGATAGAATTGTCAAATAGATTAGAATGTTAATGAACAGATTTGTTTTTCTTTGCTTATCACATGTTCAAAATGATTGATTATGGTAATAGTAAGAATGTGCTGCTTTCTTCCTTTTCCTTTCAATGGAAAGAAAGTCTCATGATAAAGATGAAAATGGTGGCTAACTACTACTGTGTATGTCACTTATTGATTCAGCTGTCCGTGTTCAAAGCAAGAGACATAATTTAGTCGGTTGACATATTTGTCATTATGGGTTATTGTTGTTGATTGATGGTGAATATGTTTTTCAATGAGTTAACTAAGTTCGTTGATTGCATTCGACAAACTATGTAATACACGACGTTGATGTTTTAAGCTACTAATAATTTTTAGAAATATTAATTTCCAAAATGTTGTTACTCTGCTAAATTTTTCTTTGTTATATTAAAGCAAAAAAGAAAAACTGAATCGACAAAATATAGTCGAGTCAAATTAATCTCAGGTATTATAGAACATTACGTTATTCTTTCCCGTAAAGATTCTAATGTTTTTGATTTGATTATCTCCTTCGGATGAGATACTGAAATTTTTATCAGAATGTCTGATAAGAAAGATGTCAAGGCATATAAAATGGGTTGTTACACTCTATCATCAACTATGGAAGAATAGACAAAACGATTAATCTAATCGGCCCAGGCAGTTCTTCATTGATCGTACGAGATTGAAACAAAAAAAAAAGAAACACTAAGCTCTTGATAAATTGGATGTTGGATGTATTTCCCATCCTTCATATCTTGTCGTGTTGCTAAAAAGAATCATTCTTATTCGTTGTTTCGTTTTCTTTTTAATCAAGTTTACTAATCTTTAACAAAAATTACAATTCCATTCGATAATTAAATGCACATGTCATTTTGATGACAAATAATATGAATCTGTTGGCATATGCATAATTTATGTTAAAATAGAAACTTATCGTATATTAAGTAACATCATGTCAAAGATTTGAATAGCTTCAAAAGTTGTTTTTTTATAATCTACTGTTCGATAAAAGAAAATGCTTTATTGATCTTATCAGAGCAGCAAATTCAAATTCAGTCAATATTTTTTCTTCAGAAAAAAGTTTCTAACTTTCCTTTACTAAACTCGATTGAGTCAAAATCTTCTCTCGGGAGCGAGCAAACATTTCTCTATTGTGTCATATATATGAGACAATAGAAAAATGTTTGTTCGCTCTCGGAAAAAGGATCTTGACTCAATCGGACTTCATAAAGGAATGTTAGGACGTTTTTTTTTCGATGCAAAAATAATTGTGACCTATTTTAGATTCGTTGCTCTACTTCTTTGTAAGCTAATGAAAATTTTTGAATTTTTCTTTTCTTTTTTATTGACATGATACTACTCGAATATCTATATTCGAGTACGGTCGATTACTGTGCAATCAAGATCTTTTTGATTCAAACACGTAGTAGATAAGATATTGTAAACGTTTCATTAGTACGTTTTATATCTTTCGAGTATTGACGATGACCTAAAGATTAAGAATGACATCTGAAATTTCATAATATTTTGTTTTACACAGAAATGAGAACAAAAAAGAAATGAATCAACGAAGTAACCTTTGATGCCATTGCGTATCAGATGCAACCATTAGTATGTGTGTAAATGTTGGACGAGAAGACACGATACTATGATAGAAACAGTATAACTGTGGAATGTATCGTCTTAACTTTGGTTACGATGTATTTGTAAAGTTTCTGATTATACTACTACAAGCACAGCTGATCATAGACACTATGTCTTGGATAAACATGCCTCATTTGTGTATCTTATACAGAGAATCTAGTTGACTAGACAACAACAATGAATCGAGCATTTCTAATTATATTATTTTCATTTTCAAGTTATTCTAAACTTCATGCAAGTCGTCTACTATCCAATGTTCGAATTAAAAGAGAAATGATGTCAAGGAAGATGTTTTGTAAACAAGGATTTAGTGTAAATTTCCAAAAATAGAGAAATCGTTTAATCTTTCACCATGTATTTGATATTGACATGTAATTTTATATGAATTTATTTTTTCAATAATAAATGCTACTACTTTTAAGCAACTGAATCATTCTTGGTCATTGTATTTTATCGATTTTAAAAGTTTATACTTGAAATAGTATTACTGGTCATCATTGTTTGAAATCAGTTAGTACTACCGACTTGTAAAATTTCTTTTTCTTAAATATTCCTAAGAACTATTGACCATGAATACTCTAACGAAGTACATTAGTTTTATTAGTATAATGTTCTCTAGTAAAAAGATATCTAAATGATCGTTTTCTTTTGCATATTGTTATAGACAACATTTCAATGCCATCTATATAGTACGATGATTGTGTCCCTAATTGAAGAGTGTTGCCATTTTGAGTACTCGATCCTACTGATCCATTATCAAAACATTAATTTGATTTATTTTTAGTATCAGAATATGTCTCAGTTGATAGAACTATTTACAGACGTCTGTCATAACGTAATTTTCAATGCAGCAGATTTTTTAAGCGACCCAAACGTTCTATTGTAGACGAAGTTGATAATCCACTTAACCTTCGTCGACGCATTCTTATGATTTAACCTCAGGCTATGGAGAATATACCCGATCAACTGCAATGTGTTTATTAAAAAACATCTCGAGAATTGCTTTAACTTGATGGAGTAATTTTATCTGTTAATAATCAGTTAAGTCTAGATGAATGAACATTTCAAGTGATGAAAGAAATACTTATATTGATTAAGATATTCAAGAAATTTTTCGAATTATACATTCTCGTATACATTGACAACTATCATTGAGTACTGCCACGAGTGGAATTCATAATTTATATGACAACTATCTTTCAGGGTATACTGAAAATCATACTTTTCAATATTAAAAACACTAACGTTAAAAGAATATGTTTATTTTTATGTCTGTAACGGAAGAGTCAACTCAATCAACGTTTTGCTTGAAACAATATTTATAAAAATATATCCCCTAATACAATGTCTAATAGCTATGCGAATAAGATTGTGTATTCTTTGTTATACATCTTCAAGTACGATTAGAACATAAGCAATCTAACATTTAAATGTAATGCATTGGTATCTATCAACAAATGCCATCGAACCAATATTATTATTCTTTTCTCTTAATAGTTTATGCATATATGTCACCATGACGTAATTTCAAAAGCGTAGGAATGTATCTTCAAAAACTTTCAAGTATTCAAATTATACACATTGTTCTCGTTACATAGCTAATCCTCGCATGTTATTTATGAAACAACAAAAAAAAAACTTCATTCGTTTTATTTACAATTAACATGTACTAATTTTCAGACGTGAAATTCTATATGGTATTGTATTTCACATTTTTTACTACATGCCGAAATCATGAATCCATACGGGAATTTGAAATATAGTAGTATGAATTAAATCAATTTTCATTGTGAAAAATTTTTAGAATCAAATTGCTTGATACATAACGTTCGTATCATTCAATAGATAAAATTTTCCAACAGTAAAACTTTTGTGACATTAAGTGTTCTTTTGATGACCGATTCAAACTGTATGAGTCTTTTATGATTATTATATGGTGAGAAATTTTACTTCGTAAAAGTCATAAACGAATGAATATGTCATACACTGCATGATCAAGGGAATAATTTCAAACTGAACAAATAAATTCTTTTAAATGTTTTAGAGAGACACCACAGTGTTTTACCTATCTTTCTTTTCCGTATAACATTTAACCAGAAAAATAACTCATGATATATATATATATATATATACGTAATAAACCGTTCCTACCAATGCTGTTTACTATTAAATAAGCATTACATTAATAAAAATCTCACCTGATCAGTATCTAACTAATTCTTGTTTGTTTCTTTTAGTCTATATCACATTGCTGTGTTTTAAATTATGTTCTAACAAAAGAAAATAATAACTCGATTTATAATATTGTTGTTATACACACAGATTGACTCTATTATCCACTAACCTTCTGATTCTACTATGACGCATTCTTTAGCGATGCCATTTTCTGTTTATATTGTTTATACAATGAAAATTTCTATCGGCATTATACATGAATGAATAACAAGGTTTTTCGTATCAACGATGTGTTAATTGCATTCGGTTGATAAATTTAACTTGCATTAATTCATTTAAAAAAATCTTTCTTTTTCTTTATTTACAAAAAGGTTACTGTTAATTGAGTAAATCACATTGATGATAAATTTTCAACTTCACATTTCATTACTTCTCATCGACGATTGAATTATAACGTCATGCGACTATTTCTACTCACCACATGGTAACTATTTTACTCAATTTATATTGAACCAGATGTTTTGATCATGATTTGATCAGAATTTTAGAATTGAAAGGAGAATATCGTTGATTTATTCTAATTAGACTCTAGTGATGTACGACATACATTGAATTAGTCAACGTCAATGAAATGAAAAATAATAACTGATTCATATATTTACTTCATATAGTTCAAAGTGTCTTCTAGATCTCGTTCTAAAAACAAATTGGCGGATAAAGAATGCTTCATTCTTTTTTTTTTAAGCTTGAAATATTTTGTTGTATCATATACATCTATAGATGTGAAATGTTACAAAGAATGAATTTTCTCTGTGATAAAAGAAGAAAGTTTTTTGTTTCTCTGAAGTTGACTCGATGTTGTACAATCATAGTGTTCTATTGGATCGGATGTCATTCCAAGGTTGAAATTCATATGCCATCTCTTTAGCATAAAGATTTTGATTTATGTAAAAATATTTTTACAACGTTAAATCTGCTTGGTTTCCCATGTTTTATAGAAGGACATTTGTAAATACAAAACTTTCGATAGAATAGTCCATTGACATGAATTGTATTTATAGCCAATAAAATTGTTCAATTTCGATAAAGATATAAAATTCAATGACAACTAATGTATTTTCTAATAAAGGATAGCTGCCTTCGATCAAATATCAGCAGTCTGACAATGATATATTTTTCCATTCTATAACGTGACTTAGAATGTTTGCTATGCATGTAAATACATAAGTCTTATAGCAAAAATTACACAAGACACGTTTCCTGTACAGCAGAAGTATAAAGTATGGTTAAATATAGTGTTCAGGCTTTGTTTCGTTCGACTATTAATACTTTTTTCTCTTATTGACGATGACCAACGTTTTTCAGTCGTTCATACATGCATGGTTCCCGATTACTTTTTAAAGTATAGGGGGGGGGGGACTAAATTTTCGCAGAAACGTTAAGCTGTTTCGGCAGACAGTATTCAACAAACCATATTTATTTCATAATATCATAATCTAATTTTGTCTTCATTAAAAGCAAGTAAAAACAAAATATGTATCAAAAAATAATATTTCAAAAAGCTTTTCAAAACTCATCCTCTCTCAGGTTCATTTGATTAGATTGAAAAAATAATGTTACGTTTCGTGACTTCGCACGCCCCGGGTTTTCTTGTGAAATCTATTGCATCATCTGCTAATTGTATGTCAAGAGTAGATAACTTCAACAATATTTCGACAGTTGTATGATTTAAGCGATTTCTTAACCAGGTTTTTATCCGTCGTAGAGCACTAAACATTCGTTCGGGTTCAATTGAACTAACTGCAAATGTTTCAAGTATTTGATACAATCGAAACTATTCTGGGCATTGTTCACTACTAAATTTTGCGAGTCTTGATAATATTGACAGAATCGAAGTAATACTTTCAACAATCTTTAGAAAGGCATAGATATCATCTTTTCAATATTGTATATTAAGTTATAGCTTATCAATTCGTTCGTACACTTTTCCATCAACACCCTTGTGTACGTATCTAGAAAATTCGTAATTTAGAAGTTAGATATGTTTCATCTTCATTTATAAAATATGAAGAAATTTGAAATTCATTGATTGAAATAGATATTTTCATTACTATGGTCATATGCCTTTGATTCGAACTCAATGTTACTGTATTCACGAAATTAAAATATCGTTTTTAATCAACGAATTTTTGAAAAACATCAATATTTATATTCTTTTCATTGTAATGTTCGTCTTATAATTGTATTGAACTTTTAATAATTTCCAACAAAAAATATAAATGTATGAACGTATCTCATCGATGTACATTTTTGGCATATTCAAATTTTTCATGATTGGAATAAAACTTATTTTCATGACGAACCCATTGTCTTATTACTAGCATAGAATGCCAACGTCTGTTGATATAAATTATTTAAAAATTAATTCAAATCAAACAGGTTGATAATGCCAGTAGATCTGAATCTC
Source organism: Rotaria macrura (assembly GCA_900239685.1). Classification (NCBI taxonomy): domain Eukaryota; kingdom Metazoa; phylum Rotifera; class Eurotatoria; order Philodinida; family Philodinidae; genus Rotaria; species Rotaria macrura. The sequence goes on from OENT01001018.1 coordinate 34,368, forward strand.
CAAAGATCAATAGTTTTCATTATTAAAGTTATTATGCGAATAAATTATTTAGCTAAAGCACCTTCTTCTTAGCGTTACTTCATTATATTTCAATATATAAATCTATAAAATAAAAGAGAGAAACAAAAAAGCAACAAGTTTTTCTATATATAAGACAAGTTTTTCTTTGTTTTGAATGAACATCATATGCAGACATTAGTTGTATGCGTTTTAATTTGAATCCAGGAGATATTTTATTACGACTGTAAAAGAAAATCGATTATTTCGATAATTTACTATTGAAGTTTATTTACATACGAAATAAATTCATGGCAATTACATCATATATTTCATTTGTCTCCTTGGCCTATTTTGCATTTATTTTATCTATACATCAGATAAAGTTATCATCAGCACTCGATGAAGCTATTTATGAAAGTTATCTATTCCCATTTCAAGGAAAAGATGGTCGATTGGCTTTTCTCAACGAACGTACTCGTCGATATTATCCAGTAAAGTATTAAATTGTATTTGGAATTGAAATTTTCTCTATGTCAAGAATTTTTAGTTTCAACAACAACTAGAATCACCGTACGATGAACCTGTATTGATTAACACCAGAGGAAAATCAAATCTAGAAAAGATTGCTCGTATCAATTGGTTTAAACGTGATATACGTCTAAGCAATCAAGTTGACAAACGCATGCTTTGTTTTTTCCATGCTGTCAATTGTTTTGGTTAAAAGAGTTTATTTATTTTATGTTGGAATATACGTACGAAAGAAGAAGTAAATGTTTGCTTGAATTATTAATTTATATATCATCTAAGAAAAGCTTGATAACAAACAAACATTATTCTTTTTAAGCATAACTAATTCGAAAAAAAAAACAATTATTAATTTTAAAATAAAAGAGAAAAAGCGACGAACGAATAAACTATTTCTATGATATTTTATTTTACTAACTAAATAGAAACATCATTTTATTTTCTTTGAAAAACATATTCTAATTAGAAAATTAATTAGAACAGTGAAACCTTTTACGACAACGAAAACAAAAATGTTCTTTTTTTTGTCTTTCTTGCATTTTTAAATGCATGAACCTATTTCATATAGTTTATGTTCTATTTCTGAATGCGATTGGAGATCAAAAAATTTTTTTCTCTCTGCCAACGTGCTCATAAACAACAAACTGTATCCAAGACAAATTTCACACTGTTCGAATCTATGGCATCTACAAGCAACTGTCTACTAGGAAGGAGCCCTGAAAATTGATTTCTAGTCTCACAATTAAGAACAATGTCTGTATTGCAAACAATTCATGTTTAATCACTCACGTATAAAAAGCGAGAAGAAGAAGTTATCGTCCCATATACTTTGGTATACACAATAGACACATGAACTAGATATAAAACGAAGATGAACTAATCTAGTGAACAAAGTAACATCACATCACACCTAGAACACTGAAGTTTCGTCCAACATCAGTGTGTGATTTTTGCATTGGTATTAAGTGTAGGGCATCAACGCATATCAATAAATGGTAACCAGTTTTTTTTTAAATAATTGAATGTATTTATTTTCGATGAAACAGACTAAAAAAAATCATTATCTACATACGAATATGAATCTAGGTTAGTAAAGAATTCGAAATGACGATCATATTCGTGAAGTTACACATCAGGGCTAAACTCAATGATGCTTTCATTGGAAAATTCTTGAGTTTAATATGCTTATGATAATGAAGACTTATCGTAGAATAGTCAAATGTCTGATATTTCATTGATTACATGAATTTTTCATTCGATGTCTACTTTTTTTATTAAAAACACTTGATGATTTCAAGAATTATTTAATAGAGACATATGTTATCTTTAGAAATAGACTAAAGAAAATATTCATTAGTTCTTCTTCATGTGATCACGCAAACTAGAATTCTCGATTGATTTTTGTTCCGTATATTTAATCTATTGTGTTTGAAAAAATTATGGCAAAATTGAGAATCAGGTAGAATATCGTTCAATGATTCGATTTCGATTTATCATTCTATAATGATACTTGTACAATTTGCCATGTTACCATCTTCAATTTGTGTTGTGTTTTTCCTTTCTTTCACTTAAGAAGCAAGAATATTAATAGAGAAATTTTTTTTCATGATCGACATCGTTAACAAACACGATGTTTTTCACTCATCTATAATGTAATTTATTTTACTTTCAAATGTCAAGGCATAAAATTGACAATCTTATTATGAACTTTCGGTTACACTCTATTAGATTCTGATAATTCCCATTGAATTAGCCGTAGCACACAAGTGACCTTTTCTTTACTGTCATCGGTTGTGTTAATAGAGGTCGTCATAGCAAACCAACAACAACAACGTCTGATCTAGCATTTTGACATTGAATCAACAACATTCACTAATTTTCTACGTATGATCTATGTTCTATTAATCAATAGTTTAATTCTTTAGTTCGATAAATAAAAAATATCGTACTCAAGAGGTTTTTTTGTCGTTGTATAGATGTTTTATGATCGACTAAATATGACAGATCGATTATGCGAAAAACATATTCAGACAATCAGAATATAAGAGAATTCATAGACTATTTCTTTTCCTTGATCAAGAAATGTATTTGTAACTAGAAGTCATAAATCAAATTTGATTTTTTTTCAATTAAAATTCATTTTAATCATAAATGAACACATCGTTTTCTTTTGCATTTAAAAGAATATGTGAACAATAATTTATAGGAAAGAATATCATGGCTTCTAATATAGTATTAGACAAGGATGTTCTATTCAAAACGTAAGTTTATACGTACATTTTCAAACAGCTATTAAGAAAATACAGATGATAAGGTGTATTGTAATTTATTGCCTTGAATGAAATTATGAGATTGATTGATTACATTTTGTTTTCTTAATAGTAAAAAAGAAATATTTCTAATAGAGAAAACATTTATTGAGAGACTTATAAACAGATTCTCGAAAATATTTTTTCTTTCTTCCAACGATAAATTTTAAGAATAATTGGACATCAACAATTCTAGACACATACGGTAATTGTTTATTTCTAATTTGTAAATATGACAGATTGACTAGAGAAGTCCTGTGCAATTTTGATTTCTATGATTTGCCGATAAGGATAATTTCAGTATTCGCTGAAAAAATTGAAGATGCATGAAACTTCGCATACGACTACAATGTATTGAATGAAGTAAATTTATACATAGAATGATATCACGAGTGCATTGAAGGAGTGTAATATTATTGAATTTCTCGATTATCTAGTGACGTTTGATAATTATAACGTCACTAGAAAAATAATGCTCATGACTGCAATTTTACTAATAACTATTCATCAATTATTAATTAGACACGCATGCAATAAAGAATGATTTAGAAAAAGTATTACTATGGAAATTCTTTAATATTATCATAAAAGCTCAATCCATTTATACTAGGAACAAATCACTCCCACACGCTGTACTCTATATTGTACCTACACATAAAAATGCTACACACTATGAATGAATGAGAATATCTAGGTCTATGAATTGTTCTTCCTATGATCTTTTACAATTCAAGAACAAGAATTATTTATTGAAATGTTTCGAAACGTATCGGTAAAATTCGATTCAGTATAATTATATCGAGAGGATTTTAAGTTGAACAAGTTCAATGGAAGTTGAAGAAAGAAAAAGTCATATTGGAAACGATGTTTAGTACAAAGACTTTCTCAAAATTTTCTTCTTCTACTACATAAATCTCAATTTTATTATTTCCACTTTAACTTCTTGCCTAATACAAACATACATTTTTTTTTATACATCCTTCGATAAATTTTATCATATCTGTAAAATGCGAATTTCTTATTAGTACGATTTGTTTTCAAACTAGACGCTTTAAAGTATGAAATTACTTTGATATATATATATATATACAATATATAAGAAAATTTATGTTCAATCTTTCACTTACTTTTCTTTTCAATCAGAACTATTTCGAATTGTGATTAGCTGAGTCTCTATCTTCTACGTACGTAGTTCATCATGTGAACAGTAGTCAAATACACATTCGATCTAATATTGAGAGAAAATAAGATGAGTATGCCAAAGAAAAATTAAAGTTCAATTCTGTTTTCATTATTTTTTTAATCTAAAATACGAGTGTCAACAAAGAAATAATTGACGCGTCATTGCTTTGATGCAACGAGAATAATCAAGCTGACATTCATTCTTATATCGAATAGTCAGTACGAGCTATTTTATATCTTTTCTTATTTTAGTGATATATCTTACTGCATTTTTCGTCGTTTTCAAAAATGTCGAAATCGTCTCATATTGTTTTAAGTTATTTCGTTTGAAAATCAGTAAACTAACTCACAAGTGAAAAGATTTCTTTCAACATTAAATTGTCTCGATAGATTTTTTCAACAAAAGAAAAAGGCCTTTGTTCGATATATTTTCTAATCGAGAAAATATAAAATTCATTATAGTTGAAAAATGAAATGTCTACCCGAGGAAGACGTATCAACATGAAACAGATTTACAATACTACTTACAATATAGTAGTCGGAGTCATACTATAATAACAAGTGATATATCATTGATGACATGCTTGATTAGAATTGAAACAATTTGATTTTAACTCTTAGAAACATGTCAAAATTATGAATTCAATTCAAATGCTTTCATCGTACATACATAATTCATTGACGCAACAACTTATCGTTGATAAATATCTTTTTTTTATACATTGGCATACAGTGTTGAAGAAAGAAAATATCGAAACTCTCGTGTATTCCTATCTATTTAACAATAATTATTTTATCGTCTCGATTACTTCATGAAACATGATCTATCTATTTTTATTTTGATCATTATTTTAGTTTTGTATCAACTGTTTTTGACATTCGATACCAGTGCGAATGAGGAAAAGGAATTCTCTTCTTTTACGTTCCAATAATGATTAGTAATCAATGATTGAAAATTATATAAGTTTTATTTATTTAGAGGAAAATCAGAAGAGTTTTGTTGTTTTTTTTTCTTCATCTTCTAACTTATCTGTGATGTTTTATTTTAATCCTTTTGTTCTATCTGTAAGAAAAGATTATACATAGATAACGTATAGATGGATTAGGAATAAGAGAAATGTCAGAAGAATCTCGTTGTATAATCACAACATGTTCAACATAGAGTATAATTGATAACTTGAAATGATTAACATAAAATATGAGAATTCAATTACAAAAAGAAACAAAAAACGGACTAAGAATCATTCAAGAAAATTTTTATCTTGTTATATTCAGTAATGTATCAATATAACATGTCAAACCAAAAACTAAAGTAAGCAAGTAACAAGAAAGTAATAGTTTTAATGAATGACGAACAAAAACAGAAATTTTTTTTTTGCTAGTAATAGATCGAATGAATAAAAAGAAAAGAAGAAATTTGATCACTCATGAGTTAAAAAGAAAACTTATAAATGTTCTTATCACTATCAATACATTTCTTCTCTTTTTTTTTTACATGTTATTTGAAACAAAAAAAAATTGTTGTCATTGACCAGAACGTTGATACATGTTTAACACTTATGATTGTACTAGTTAGGAGAACATAGGTTCACAGATTATTTAGACACAAAAACAAAGAAAAAGAATAAAATAAGGAAGATCGAAGTGTCTATCTCATTCTCTTGATAACATTCTTATCATTATTTGACGAGAACTCGGTTTAACTAGTGTGTTTTCTCTCGATGCTTATCAATTGAAACAGTAAGTGTTTATCTTGATCCAATAAGATTCTCGTGTGCACAATCGGAAAAACCAATCATTATTACTAATTCATAAACATAAGAAATTTATTCTACTATTTTGCTTTTATTTTTGTATGTCTCATGTAAAATATTCCTATTAATTGAAATCAAAGTGGCACGCACACAAGAAGAATACCATACATTAAATCCCTTATTTCCTTGCAGTGATCCAATACCAGTTGTATCCTCCTTGAAAAAGAATGTTTTCATTATATTTGGTGTCATAACTGGAATATTACTTCTATCAACAATTGTATTCACAATTTTATTTAGTATTGAAAAAACTAAATTAATAAAAATAAAATCAGGTAAATAAAATATCTCTTAACTATTCTTCTACGTATGCTAATTGTTTTGTGAAAATTTTTTTTTCCAGTACAAAATGAATTATGTTTAACTCCATTTTGCATCAAAGCAGGTTTGTAAAATGACATGCACATAGTACAGAGAGAAAAAATACAATACAAAAATTAAAAATTTTGAAAATATTTCCTTTAGCAAACTATTTACTCGATAGTATTGATGAGAGTGTTCAACCATGTGAAAACTTTTTCCAATTTGCATGTGGAACCTGGTTAAAAAACAATCGAATACCTGATGATAGTAAGTTTCATTTTGTACTGTTTTAAATCAGATGAAATCAATAATTGAAAATATATATTTTACGTTTTGTTTTTTCAAAGCCGGTGCTCAAGATACATTCAATATATTACGAACTCAACTAGACAATCATGTTGTCGGTAAGTAAGAATATTTGATATTGATTTAAATCATTATGAATGAGGAAAAAAATGTTTCTTTGATAGCATCATCAATTTTCTGATATACATTGAGATTAGTTTAATTTTATATATTGCATGTTTACTAAGAAAAACCTAAAACCTAATTCTAGTATTATTCATATATTTAGTTTCTTCACAGACAAAAAAACATCAGTCGATATATCCCCGTAAATCTTGCTCTCTATCGTGTTGTTCTTAACTCGAAAGCATGATTTTATCTATTAGAAAATGTTATCAAACCTCATGAAATTTGATTCCTACTGTTGTACAAACAATATAAAAGGCATGCGAAATCTCAAAATAGTTCCGAACCAAAATCGACTTGATCGATAAAAAATGTTCTAATTTTAACCTGTCGTAACCATTTTCTAGTTGAGTGTATCATTCTTCGTTTTAACACTGACTTTCATATTAAATCACAAAACTAAACTAATTTTAACCAACAGTCTTCTTCAGCATGTCATCGTAACCTTTATTCTGTAAGCGTAAGAATTACGTTTACAGAACAAAAAAAAAATACCTTTCCTTCCTCTGTACAATGTTCTTCCCTTTTAGTACGATTGACTGGTCAAGCTCCGCCCCATCCCTATCTGCATAATATAAACTTCGACAGGATGCATGACATATGAATGCAATTTTTATCACGAGTTTCACTTCACTCGTAGAAGTGCATGAATAAAAAAAGATATATCTCACATAGTCCTACTGAACATTTCGCAAGGGAATTCTTACTACTGTCAAGTCATGTTTCAATGGAAAATACTATGAGTCGATAAGTCTGAATCAATAAGTAATTATTTGATTTGTAAAGATCGTAGGAATATTCGATATTTATAATCAATATTCAAACTATCAGTTTGATGTTTCACTTGATTCAATACGAATGAACTAATTATTTATGTATGAAGATCATGACTGTTCAGTGTAAAATAGAAAATCTATGTTCTATATCAAAATCTCATAATTATTATCGAATCTATTGTGTTCATGTAAATGTATTTTCATGAGTCATTGAATTAGCTAAAATGATCTTTTATCGATTACTGAATAAGTTTTTCATGATTTGAACATTTCAAATTCTTATGGACGAGTACTTGTTGCTTTCTCATAAATAATGATTGGACGAAAACATTTAAAATTTGTATCATATGATGCACTATTGATTTTTTGACTTAATAATCTCAACGGTATTGTTTGCAGTAAATATATAGTAGTACTACACGTGAAAGACTATGTTTCGTACTCTAATTGAATACATGCTTTGTAGGTTGTAGTAATACAAAACATAAGATATCGAAGAACTTGAATGACTAAGTTTTAAGATAAAATTTATTTCAAACATTATCTTTTCAATTAGTTAACAGTTCTCTTAGAACAGACTTACTCCAAGTGTAATATGATCTGTCTCATTAAACTATCCTCGATTTGAAACATACATAAAGAAGCAAGTGTTTCTCTAACACGAAAGTATCTCAGCAATAATTTGTTTGTTTTACTAGAAACTCTACGAAATCTATTAGTTAGAAATTATGCTGAATATACTAAGCTCAGAAGTCTAAATTAAATGAAATATTCCTAGCACGATCAAAACAAGTCATAGAATCAAAATACTCAAACATATTTTTTTGTTTGTGAATTATTACGAGCTAACGAAAACTAACGATTTCAAGTAGATGATGGTTTGAAATTTGAGAACGTTCGATTGACAAACAATTTATATGAAAAAAAAAATTTTGAAATCTAAAACGATTATATGTCAGGGAAACGAGCTCTTAGATGCTTTTAAAATAAACATGACATACGACAATGCACTTCAGATTAATCAGAACATCTCTTCGTACGGCATCAATCAAAATCGAGAAAGTTCCCGATCGTTAAAAAAACTAATGATTTTACTTTCTTTTGTGTTGCATTTTTACTAGTAACCTCCAGTTTTATGTTCAAAGAGTACTTTAAAATAATTATATTTTCTTGAGAATAGGTTGTAGGAAAAAACTATTGATTTTTCAAGAATTTTAACTGACAAAAAGATTCACGAACATAGGTTATCGTTTCGTGAACCCGATAGATTGAAACATACATATCTAGTACAAATTTTGTTTACTCCTAGAGTTGAATTGATACGCCGAAGTATCGAATTATAAACTTTTCAAAGTCAATAGAGTTGCTAAACACGATACAACTATATATACAAGGTATCCCAAAATTTATCAACCGAAAAGAAAATCGTATGTTTCCAATGTATTCTGTTGAAATGAGCTGATTATTTTCCAGATGGTAGAAAAAAACTTGAAACATTGTTTTCTCATGTAGCAACAGTTTATCAACACACTTGAAATGTAGCAAAATCTACTTCAATGCAAAATGAGACCTTGCCTGCTATACATTTCAATCAGTAGTCAACCACAAAAAGAAAACAGTCGTCTTCGTAAACTTAGTGACAAATTACGTGTTACAGAGCTTTTTATGTTAATCATTTCGGTTAAAAATATTTTCTATTTTCATCAAGAAATGTCGGTACCATTGTTAAAATACCAGAGAGAAAGTTAAATTACTCCAGTCATCGCTATTTTAAGTTTTCCAGTATTTTAGCACTATGTATCATCGTTTCTTGATGAAAACAGAAACTTCTTCACTTACTCTTCATAGAGGTCCTTTAACAAACTATCAACTATAGTCGCTAGTTTGATCAGGAATTTTCAGTGCGAGAAAACATTTTGAAAGGATCCTGTATAGTTAGTTGAAAAGTTAGATAGGCTAGATAAATCTCAAGAATGAAACTAAAGTAATAAGAATTTTTTGAAAATTTAAGAACATGAAATCATATTTTCTTTTCCTAGATATTTTAACATCACCATTGCCGAATGATACAATTAAAATAAAAGCCATAGCTAATGCACGTCAACTATATGATTCGTGTATTGATGAATCAGTTATAGAAACAGCCGGAGTAGAAACAGTTATATCATTGCTCGATAATGAACTTGGTGGTTGGCCTATTTTAAATGGTTTATCATGGAATGAAACACAATTCAATCTTTCACGTTTATTATTTAAATTACGTGAATACAACAATAATATTATATATAATTGTGGTACAGCAACTGATGATAAAAATTCATCGGCTTATTATATACGAGTAGGAAACAAAAAATAAATAAAATATATGAATGTTTGTTTTTTCTTTTAATTTCAATTAAAAATCATTAGATTGCACAAAGTGATCTTGCTCTGGAACAACGACAATATTACTTAAATGAAACAAAACTTACTGCTGCTTATCGACAATTTATACGTGATTTAGCTACAGCATTAACAAATGATACATCGATGATTGACAATGATGTTCGAGATATATATGAATTTGAAAAGAAACTCTCCGCTGTAATTGTTATATCTCATTGTTTTTCTTCTTCGTTGAAATTTAATTTGCTTTGAAATACTTTATTTTTAAGTTTCATTGGACAGCTGCTGAGCAACGCGCGAGACAAAATGAAATAATTCGTACAACAATTGGTAATCTATCACGAATATTTAATACAAGTGTTCGTAGATGTTCTTTTTTCCTTATTTATCTTTAATATTTCATTTCTCTGTTAAATGGAAATTCTTGCTGTGTTTTACTTTAATTTAGTTTGACTATACAAATTATCTTCGTCAAATCTATAATTTAGCTAATGTTACCTTATTAGATACCGATAATGTATCTGTTAGTGAATTAGAATATTTACGTAATGCATCATTTATTATTGATCAACATTCACCGCGTGTTGTACAAAATTATTTAATCTGGAGATTCATGATGAATAGAGCAGCCAATATGCCGAAGCGTTATCGTACTATACGAGAACAATTCGATAGAGTGTTTCGTGGAACGAGTGCTGAACGTCCACGTTCAATATCATGTGGTGGCTATGTTAATAATAATATGGGTTTTGCTGTAGCAAAACTTTATATTAAGAAGTATTTTGACGAAAGTGCTAAAAATCAGGTATTGATAATAGAAAACAACATTTGATAAAATGAAATAGTACTCACTATGTAAATCTTGTTCTCATTTATGTTCAATCTATTGTAAACATGTTCGAGAATTTTTGAAATAGTTACTTCTACTATAGTATTTCACAAAAAGCAATAAGGAATCTCTCCTATCACGATTGAATCCTACTATTAGATTCAAATTTAAGTCATGTATATTATTTATAGTCATTGGAAATGATTAGTAATATTCGGAGTGCTTTCATTGATATGCTGGAAGAATCGACTTGGATGGATGATGCATCAAAGCGTAAAGCAATAGAAAAAGTAGGTGTAGACATAACATTGATTACAATATAAAATGTCATGCAATTGTAAACATAGGCATTAGCAATTGATGAAAAAATAGGTTATCCAGAATATTTAAACAGTGATAATGTCACAGAATTAGAAGATGATTATAGTGAAGTAAGAAAAACTTTTAAAATGACTATTGCTTTTTTCTTTGTCTCTTATTAATGCATATTTATTTTACTTTAGTATCAATTCAATTCGTCTTATATTCATAATATTTTGAAAATGTTAAAATTAAAATCTCGAGATAACTTTAGAATACTACGTGAAACTGTCGATCGTAAAGCATGGGGTGCTAGTCCACCTACTGTTGTCAATGCTTTCTATACACCATCGAAAAATCAAATTGGTAAAGAATTTTCTATTTTTAATTGTAACATAAGATTACGTTATGTGGTTTCTTTCCATCTACGTAAGCTTTTCCGGCTGGTATCTTTCAAATGCCGTTTTTTAATAAAAATGCACCGAAGTATGGTTTCAATTATTTCCTTTTTTTTTCTTCTTCTAGAAATTTTTATTATTGTTTTAGGTATCTCAATTATGGTGGTAAGTTTGTTTGTATCGTATGTAAGCAGAAAAAAAGATCTTTACCTATGAGAAATAAAAATTTCAGGAATCGGAGCAGTTATTGGCCATGAGATAACACACGGTTTTGATGATAATGGTCGTCAGTTTGACAAAGATGGAAATCGAATACTTTGGTGGACACCAGAAACAATCGAACGATTTAATAAACGTAAAACATGTATAGTTGATCAATACAGTCAATACGTTCTCGAACAAATCAACGTCACCGTAATTGATTATCTTTACTAAGACTTGTGCCTTGATTTTTCGCATAATATTTCTCTATAGATAAATGGTAATCAAACTCAAGGTGAAAACATTGCAGATAACGGTGGCGTGAAAGAAGCGTTTTATGTAGGTTTAATCGATATTTATATTGCCTGTCATGCATGTGCTATTTTAGAAATCAAGATGAAAGAAAAAAGATATTGAATCTTTCTCTTTTGATATACACTAACTTTCTTTAGTCATATTCAAGTTCATTCAAAATGAAATACGACAACAAGTTTGTCTATTTAAGCAAAGTCTATTAAGAGATTGTTACTATGACAATTATCATGTTACATCTTTCTATGCTTTTCTCTTAATTTAAATCATACAACGCTATATTTATTTCAACTACATGTGTCTTATGAATTTTTCTAGGCGTATCGAAAATGGATTCGAAAGAATGGAAATCTTGATCAAAAATTACCTGGTTTAATTAAATACTCATCGGAACAAATGTTTTTTATTAATTATGCACAAGTATGGTGTTCAAAAATGACCGATTCATATGCCACGAATCGAGTTTTGACCGGTGTTCATTCACCTGGACAATTCAGGTAACTATGTTATTAATTATAATGAGAAAAAAAATTGATTAGGATAGGATTTCACAATTTAAGACAACGAAAACAAAAAGTCAATCGACACTTGTTTCTTGTTTTTGATAACAAAGGTTGAGACGAAACTGAAAAAGGGTTTTTTGGCGGATAGTTTGCATATCTATATAGGCGATTATAAGTTTCATGCCAGTTTTTAACCAAAAACCAGGATAGGCTTATATTAAGAGAGGAAGACTTCCTGTATCTGGTGGCACATATATATTATTAAGTTCTGTTGTGCACCGATGATTTTAATAGATGGCACCACATTCGGTGCCTTTTATTGTGCACTATAGCGAATATGGCAATATACTTTTCGAAATCATCGGTGCACAACAGAACTGAAATATATATATGCTACCGGTTGGAGAAAGTCTTCCTCCATAAATCTACATATCTCCCGCCTTTTGGTCAAAACCTTATAATCACCTTTATAATAGACCGAATTTAATGAAACACTTATGAAACAAATTATTTTTATAGTAACATACGATTAAAAATAGACATCATTACAGAATAGAGTTTTGTTGGAATTTTCTCAGTTTGTTTTTTTGCAGCAAAGCATTTTCCAAAATCATTATTCGATTGAATGCTCATCCTTTACCATATTTATTTTCGATAGTAACGATGAATATTATAATCAAACATGAAAATACTACATCCGTGTCTTGAATCCATAACAGTTGAAAATTCATAATAGGAACAAATCTTAATTTCTTTTATTCATGTTGGAAAATGACATAGGCATAGATCTGATATAGAAGAAAGCACTAATGAATACTCGAACGTTCTTTCTTCATTAAGATAGTATAATTATTAAACTAATTAGCAGCGAGTTGAAATACGAAATTTTACACGTGACTACGATATGTGTATTTTAAACAAGACAATATGTTTGCGTGTTCAAATTCTCGATCGAAGTGATACTTGTGACACTTGGAGATTGTCAAAAGAATTTTTTTGTATTACTATATGAATTCTACTCATTTCGGTTTTAATATTAGAAACAAAACCGGTATCAAAAATTATAAAGAAAAGTATCACACATGAAACTCTTTTCTATGACTCATAAGGTAGAACAGGAACTATGCTTTTGTTTTTTAAAAAAACTTTAGCAAGAATCAATTTCAAGAGAATTGTTATTGAGTAAAATATCATGCTGATGGGCAATGTGCATTGTACACCTAAAGAAACACTAGACCGACTATACAAATTCTTGATCGTATCTGAATGTGCTCAATACTTGCAGAACATAGAATTCATGTTCAAGATTCAGAATCTTTGAATACATGATTGAATTATAGAACAAAGTTGGCCATCTTATGTTTTCACATAGAAGAACTGAAATCTTATCTGATTGTGTCTCACAATATCACTTTTGAAAAATTTTCTTGTGTTTTATTTTATACGATCACGGCCTTTTTTTTCTGTCCGGCTATAAGTTCTACACTATGTGTGTTTTTTGCCTGCCTTGAAACTAGTATCAAGCAAAGGCAAATACAGGCAACAATGATGATCATGTTTCAAATTGATAGTATTTTAAAGAGCAGATCCCATCGTTTTATGATTTTTTTTTTCTCATCTGCTGATGAAATTTTCGATATTCTTGACTTCAACTTTTTATTTTAGAGTACTTGGTCCGACATCAAATTTTCATGAATTTGATCGAGTATTTAGTTGTAAACCAGGACAGGGAAATAGTCGAGTAAATAAATGTACTGTATGGTAGTTGTGTGAAATGAAACCACTTTTTTTTTCTTTTTATCTATTCATGTCGGTTTTAATCATTCACATGTAAAGACAATGACAAAAAAAAAAACAAAACGAAATAACAGAAAATGAATGAATAACAAATAACGATTTTTTTTCTTTGTTTTTTAATATTTCGCTTTTTTTTGTCCTTCTTTTTGCTTTCTTTTATCTAAAAAAAAAACAAAATACTTGGAATAGTTATTGATATCTATGTTTTCAGTCATCTTTTTTTCGTTTTTTCTTTTGTTGTTGAAACTCCGATGAGTTGTTATTATTCGAATGAGCATTCGCCGAACCGATTTGCTGCTTTTTAGGTTTTTTCGATGGTTTGCCTGTTGATATTATTTGATTTTTTCTATCACCAGCATTATGCTGAATTTCTTCATCGCTTGTTCCACTCATTGTATCGAATTGATCTTCATCATCATCTGATGAATAACTACCGAAATCGAATGGAGGTTCTTGAAAAATAAAACAACAAAGCAAAGAAAAATAAAACCCCTCAAACTTATATTCATCATTGTAGAATTCTTTTTTTACCAAGTATTTTTGATGTTATCAAATGAACTGGGCCATCGCCCTCAATCAATTTGAATGTTACTTCAGTTGTTTCAGTTAATTGTGTACGAAAATTAAATGCTGAAATCTATTTGAGAAAGAAAAACAAACGAGTTGATGCTATGAATGAAAAAATACGATTTCGTACTGAATCATTTTTATTAAGTGATAATGAAAGTATTGGTTGATCGAGAATAATTTTATCGTTGGAAGCATCTTTGATTGTTAAATGTATCAAATTTCGTTGATCAGCTTTTGCTCCAACGCCAAGAACAGCCTATATGAAAGACGAAAACTAAATATTCATCGTAATTCCAAGGAAAAATTTAAACATTGATTATCACTTAAGAAGATTAGTTTTTTGTCGGATGAGATTTTAGATCTGACGAACTCGGCTCATTTGTTGAAACCATTGTCAGATTGGAGTCAACTAAAATTCATCAAACTGCTATTGGAACGAGTCAGAACACTATCAAGCAACATGGTTTATGTTTGAACAATAATTACAGCTTCTCTATCGCAAATTCTATTTCTTTCAAGTCAAAGTTGAAACATGTCTAACAAAATATATAAGATCATCAATTGTTTCGATCATTAGAAGTTCGACAAGTTTGTCTAGCAAGTTTTATACAAAATTGTTTTTGTAACTGTAGAATATTGTGACTATATATATATATATATATATTTCATTATTCGTATCAAACGATTCAAAAGATTTCTTTCTCTCGAGAAAAATAATTCACATTCAAAATGCAATCAATCATTTCGTCTCATAAAGTCATCCTAGATCTCAGTTTGTTACTGATATTAGATTATAGCCAATATATCTATTGGTCTAGTAAGCACAAGTTTTATGAAAATAAAATCTAACATACACTGTGAACCACGATGCTTGTTTGAAGTGCCGACATTTCATCATTACTTTCGTCATCATCGTCATCGGTTTCTTTAGGTTTTTTGTCAGTATCGCTAACAGGCCATTTAAATTGTTTCTTATTGGCACTCAATTCCACACCAATAACTTTTTCGTCCAAAACCATTTGTTCACGCATAGAAAAGAAATTATAAAGTGAACGAAAAAAAAGCAGATCTGAAGTAGAAAAAAACAACAATAAAAACAAACTTATATTTCTACCCGCTCAATTCTTCTCCAGGCAGCTTATATCATTAAAAATGAGTCATATCTTTATAGTATGTATCGAATGAATGCCTTCTTCGAAAATATTTTTCAAGATTTTACAATCATATATGCGATAAAATATTTATTTAGAATCCTCTATTTATGTTTTCCTCTATTAAAAAAAACTGCTAATATGTGTATGTATAAATGTGATCTCTATTATATTGTTCACATCATGCAGTGAGACCAATGATAGACGTCGCTCTAATGCAGTGTGTTTTAACAAACGCGAAATTAATAGCTTGAATATATTTCTTTTGTAATGATCGTTATGTGCTTGTCGTTTTTCCCATCAAAAACAATTGATATGTAGACATTTTTCAAGAGGAAAAAGATCGATTCAAAATGACATCACACTCGATAATCTCACAATGAGAAGTTTTTTCTTCTCTTCAACTAATGAAGCTTGCCAGTTATATTCAGACGAGAGAAGAAGAAAAAGTAGCATGTCGAAATTGATCGATGAGGAAACATTCACTCCTGTTGTGTGTGCATTATTACGAAATTCAAGTGTATAAACGCGTGTGACGAACATGGAAACATTATAATTGTAGCCTTATGATGCATATAAATGTATATATATATTTATTTATTTATTCGTTTCTCTTTTCTAAAAGATCAAATTACGATTTAATCCATGTCAAGAATGAAACGATCATTGAATCATTTGAATATATTATTAAAATCTATTACAAGTGAGTTTTAGTTGAGTGAAAAATCGAATAATATTCTATTTATTGTTTGAATGATAAGTTCAATGTTTCTTCAAAAGAACATGTGTACGCTGCTCACTTTGATGAGGAAAAAAATTTACTTCAGTGTCAACGCACTACGACAAGGTTAGTACATTCAGTTATCTAATTTTAATACAATACTAATGACAAATCAAACTTTTATCGTAAATAGTAACCGTACAAAACTTGTGACAAAGTGAACGATTTTCATGGACGAAAAAGAAACATTTTTCGAAACTTTATCAAATATAACATTTTACTTCTATTGAGAGAGACACAGCTAAGGAATAAATTCACCATAAAATGACGATTATTGCTTAGTCACGCTCGTAAATTCCATGGTTACATGTTGCACACAAGAAAATAATCAACATACGAGAAAGAAAAAATGCCGGAAAAAACACTCATCATTTTAATGAAATCTTCAGTTTTTGATCACATAAACAGAACATACTATGTTTGCAAATGTCAAACATCAACTATGTCTGTGTATTTTTTCATTAGCCACGACTGTGCACAAGCTCTGCATAATCAAATCAAACTGAATAACGTGATGCATCAATCGATACAAACAAAAATGAAATGATTGTCAAATCTTTCTTTTTTTCAATCCGAATGAAAATAAATTTCATACTGAAATACAATCTTGAAAAACTGATATATTTATATATCTATCATCCATTCATGATCATCATAGACAAATAAAACGATAGGATTTCTCTCTATATTAATTTAGACAATCATTCTCATTTGAATTTACAATAAACTTCAAGAACATCAAATACAAATTAAAATTGAGAAATAATACAAGTGAATGTTCTTTTCACCAATCAAAAAAAAGACCTTTTTTCACTTCATATTCTCATGCTCCTATTGTTATTATCCAATGTGAAGTAATAATTAATCGCAAGGTTACATAGCTAAACCTATTTAAAACATAATAAACAAATGAATATACATGGTGTACTAATTTTTTTTTTCTTTACATTCTTCGGTTACAAACGAACGTAGAAGGAAAAAAACGAAAAAAAAATATGTAAAGGTGTTTGCAAATCGATACTATGTTGAAGGTAGTCACGGTATAGTGAGTCTTCTCTTTTCTCCGGCTCATTTATTTAATTTGCCTTCGTCGAACAAACAGATTGGTAGTCACCAGTAAGAGAGAGAGAAAATTTTCTATTGGTTAATTTTCTTTTTTTTTTCTATACGTGCACTTGTGTTGTGTCTGTGTTCGCTTTGTCGATTTTCTTTTTTTCTCTTTTGCTCTCTCTCTCTTTACAATAAGAGAGACATAGAAAATAGGGGAGAGGGGAAAGCATACATCCGATTTGCTCATACTGTTGTTCGACATGCATTTTTACATGCAAAAAAACACAGAATAGATCCACCTCCTCTGTACTCTATTTTAGAACAAAAAGAAACAACGTAAAACATGAGTTCAATTACAAATAATGGTGTTGAAATTTCATCCTTTTATCCGCATCTTTCTATGATGCCGTCATTAATTAATAATGTTCCTAAGCTACCACCGAATCTATATCGACCGAATTCATGGATGGATCTATCAATGCAACCATATTTTTATTATAATATAGCGTACGTACACATGGCAAAAAGAAAATGAAATAAATATCTTAACGTCGTATGTCATTTTTCTTCTTTCATTCTAGTGTTAATGATCCAAACCATAAACGAAAAAATGCGACACGAGAAACAACCGGTAAGTTAATGACAAACGTGTTTATTCTCATAAGTCAATATCATCATGATTATTTGTTTCTCATCATCATAAAAGTTGAAAAAGAAAAAAATTCCGCTCATTTGCTTGATGACAAAAAAAGACGTGACTAACCAAAAAAATCTCATCTCGTTTGATATGCAGATCGATTGCATACGTTACATTCCTCTAGTGAGTCTTGCTTTTCCATATACATATGCACATAGAAGAAGAAGAAAAAAACGCATTAAAAAACATTGATTAAATTCCTTTGAGCCTCTTTAAGTGGATGGGATCATTCTTTTTTTTTTCCATATATATTTCTTCTTTATGTTTTTTTCTTTTTGTCTTCTTCAATTCATTTAAGCTACACTTAAAGCATGGCTCTATGAACATCGCAAGAATCCATATCCAACCAAGAATGAAAAAATGATATTAGCTATGGTTACAAAAATGACATTGACACAAGTATCAACATGGTTTGCTAATGCTCGACGACGTTTAAAAAAAGAAAATAAACTTCATCGAACAACAACAAATAGTAAAAGTGAAGAAGAAGAAGATGACGATGACGATGATGATGATGATGTTGTTGACGATGATGAAGAAGATGAAAATGAGAATGATAATGAATCTCATATTAACATTCAACAAGAACAGACAATTCAAAATACGCAAACAAATAATTTAAAACGTAAACGTGTGGATGATAACGATAAAAATTCTTTACAAACACCAGCAAAAAGTCGACCGAAAATTTGGTCTATTGTTGATGTTGTTCAATCGAATGAAACAAAACAAACGAATTCATCAACATCATCATCGTCAACATCTTCGAATATCATACATCCATATATAACACCTTCTATACCATATTTATTATATCCACCATCATCAACAAGTTCACCATCACATTCATCTGAACATTCAACAAATTCATTATCATCACCAATATCATCATCAACTAGTTGTTCGCCGACAAAATAATTTCTCAAACAATAATAAAAGAAACTAAAAACACGAACATTAACTTTTCTTTTCTTTTTTTCTCTTTTTTTTTTCTTCTCTTTTTGTATTTTGTTGTGAAAAATATAAATGTATATTAAAACGATCTTAAAGTCAAAAGATCATATTCACAAAAAAGTGTCAAGTTAACGTGTGTGCTTCACACACACACATACATACATATACACATTGGATAAAGATTGTCTTTTTTGTTCTGACTAGTCAAGTGTCTAATAGCTGTCCATTAGTTTGTTTCATGTCTTGACTCTCTTCGTATGAGAGATTTTTATACTCGATAAGTCGATACACACAACACCTTTTTTTTCTTCTCTCTTTATTTTCAATGTTTGTCTTATCATCTATCGATGCGTAAGATCAATGGTGGTAAACAATATTGAAAAGAAAAGTCAACGCATTTAAACTTCAATGATGAGTTTCACTCGTTTGATCTTCTTCGTATAATTGATATTTCACACTAACAATTATATGTTGTATGATATGATGACCATCACAATCTTATACACACAGCTGCTGCTACAACACATCGTTATATGTTTCTTTTCCGTACAAGGAAAAAAAAATAAATTATAATTTGATCAGACCATAGAAATTTCTTCTTCTTTTTTTTTTCCATATTTGCCTACGAGGCACAAATACACCTTTTCTCTCTCTTCTTTTTCTTCATTGACATATGTTAAACACGATGTTTAATACACTTTGAATGGCAACAGCAGTAGAACAGGCAAACAAAAGAAGAAATACTGTTGAGTTGTACCATATTGAAATAAAATATGCTAATCAATCATAGTGATGCTGTAGAAAAAGTCAACACGCATATGCACCCCCATGCATCGATCCAACGAGCGCATTATTATGAATAAAAAAAAAAAGAAATAAACTCAAGTGTAATGATGAAGATGATCATAGGTCGTCATTGTTGTTCTTTTATTTCTATTTGATGTTGATTGGCATGTTGCTTCTTTTTTCTTAACACGGTAATTATAGAGTATCAGTGAACACGTCAAATATTTATCGATATTTGCTTTTCGAATAGACAAAATGAATAGTGATCTAACTCAATGTTGAAGATGATGATGACGCCTGCTCGCGTGCTTTTCTGATAACCATCGGTCTGTATCTGGTGCACGCCTCTCTATCTCTCTCGTTCTCGCGCGAGCTTCTTGTCGCATATAAAAGTATTAGTTAGAAGGGCGAGTACGATGATGGATATGTTCAATGAAGAGCGATCTAGTACGAAAGACGATGAGTTGTGACACGCTCAAGTGATAATAATCATTGTCATTATTTCGTTCTTTTTCTCGACATAAGACAAAAAATATGAATCTATACATATGCATCTAGTATATATATATTTATTTATTTATATATGAGAGTCGTTAAAGCGTTTTGATCGATGAGTACAACGATAAAAAAGAAACTTGTTGACAATGTCTGAAAGTTTGTTTTTTTTTGTGTTTATATTTTTGTGCAGAAAAAAAATTATTTAACGTAAAGAAATAAAATATACGACGAACCTTTTTACTTGAGGCTACTTATCATAACAATCATCGATCAATCGTTCGATTAAAAGCCTGGAGCAATTCAAAAGATTGCATCTTCGCTTCGTTTTCTTTTTCTCTCGTATTGAGTCTTGAATTTCAGTCTGTTTTTCTAAAGATGATGCAGAATAACGACCAATAGCAATAATAACTAAGGAAGGAAGAAGTCAGTCTGTTCCATGTGTCTCGTCTGGGGAAATCAACCAATCGACATGGCAAGTGGCCTTCCTCCATTTCTAATAGACACATGTAAAATAACAAAATCCTTTTCGTTTTTTCACCTGTCTGTCATTCAAATGAAAGAAAGAACAATTGAACTTCTCTAATCGGATTTAAGTTACCCGTGCATGTCAACAAACATTCGTTATATCTACACAAGTGTATGTATGAGGAAAATATACAGGTAAAAATTATACGCCTTTCTCGTATCGTACATATACAGATGATGATGATGATTATGTTTTCTCTTTTTCTTTATATGAATATGCGTATGGATACATATACATATATATTAAACGACAGCTCTAATCGAGCACGAATCAAGAACGATAGTATGTCGTTAACGATTAATAGCGAATAAGATTTGTATAGAAAATAATCACTTTATAAATATGAATATATACAATCAAACAGATGAAGGTTAACTTTTGTCACCTTAAATATAATATCAATATGTTATATGTTGGATTATCATACAATGATTAAACAAAAGCTAAATAAGAAAGTCAAGTAGTAGCAAAAGACTTGGATAAATCATTGACACATCGAAATTAATTTTATTGAATTACTGAGCAACTTGTTCAAGTAGTTTTTGTTTTATCGTTTGATATCTGAAATAAAAGATGTGAATACTATATAGGCCGTTAAATAAAAAAATTCGTGCTTTTTGTTTTACATGTCACTATGTGATAATGTGTCAAATATTGTATTATAATGATCAATGTTGATATGCAATGATGATTGACTTTTTTTCTTCTTCTGCTTTCTTTGATGTCAATGTTTAATTATTTACATTGTGAACTTTGAATTATTGTTCATTGTAATGTGATGTTTAAAAACTAAACTCTATACCAAGTTTGTTTTTTTGTTTATGCATTTTATTAATGTGACAAGAGACGATCTATGCATAGATTAGTGTTTTAAGACAAACACATTGAATATTTACATAGATTATAAAAGAAAATGAACATTGATTCGATTTCTTTTCAAGTGTTGATAATGCTATGTGTATATTTCAAACTTATACAATAAAAAATGATTCGATTATTATTAAGAGTATATCGAAATTCTTCTATATAAATATGTACGTGAAAGAATATCGAACATATCTTACACTTCATCATTAATCAATCAGCATAAGTTAAATATATATATATTTTTTTGTCAATCGAAATATGTTTCAAAGAATAACGAAAACATTTTCTTTCAATACTAAAGATGATTATTGTACTTGACATTCAATCGAAAATTGATTCATAGTGAATTGAATAATAGGTGTCAATGAAGAAAAATTCTATGTTAATAATCGTGTCTTTAGAGAAATATCGAAAAAATGACTAACGATTTTCATGTAAGAGTTAGTTATAGACAAGTTATTCAAAATGGATTAATTACATGATGACTTGAAAGAGAAATGAGCCGACAAAGTTTTCTGATTTATTTCTTTGAACATTGTTAGTTGAACGATCTCTTTTCATACACGTATATGTATGTATTCGTCTGTGCGTTACAAGATATAATAACAAGTGATTGACTTTATGGATAGAAATAAATCGATAGCTTGTATAACATTGAATTTTCATACACTATTTGACAATATTGAGTATAGACTAGATTTTCCATGTACTAATAAGAAATTACATTAAAAAAAAAGACAGCGTCGTTCTAAAATTTTCAAACAGCCATATATATATATATATATGTATTCAGTATGGCTGAAATCAGTCAAAACATCGTATGTCTTAAC
This sequence comes from Rotaria macrura, assembly GCA_900239685.1. Lineage (NCBI taxonomy): Eukaryota > Metazoa > Rotifera > Eurotatoria > Philodinida > Philodinidae > Rotaria > Rotaria macrura. The sequence continues at coordinate 57,183 of OENT01001018.1, forward strand.
TTTTTTCGTTGATACTAATTATACAACTGATATCTAAATGATAATTTGGTTAGTTCACAATTAAGTTCTCTATTCGACAAAGAATATTTTGAAAACAGTATTTAAGAAACAAGACATTACAGTTTGTTTGTGTTCGGATTCATTTCTTAGAGTTATCATATGACAGCGAACAAACAAAAGTGATCACCTTACTCGTTAATAATATTCTAGGTCGAAATATGTTTGGTATGGTAGGGTTCTTTCAATAGATGATGACATAAACTTTGATGTATTTCAATGTTTTTAGAAAACTTTCTCAAATCAAATGTTAATCAGACAGAAATTTTCATTGGTTATTCAAATCACCATTTACACATATGAGATAAAAATATATTCATTCATATAAAGCTAGTCAGTACAATCTATTTCGTTTAAGTAATATTTAATTAGTATAGTGTAAAATTTGTATTACACATATGGATGAAAGACAATATCTTTAATTTGAAAGAAACTGACTTTAGAAAGTTCTCTAACTTTCGTATCGATTGTTGAAATTATTATTTTGAAGAATGAGTGATTTGACAGTAATTCATCATGAATAATAAGATAAACGTATCAATCATTACGATCACATTAATAATTATTTGCACCCTTTTTTTTTTAGTCATCGTTAAGATCAGATATGAAGCATATAATTTAATGTGATTCAATAGGATTAAAAACATAAGTTGCATTCGATTGTAACAAGTTTACATGTTTCTATTGAATTGAATCGTAGTTAACAAGTATAATTTCTTATGTGTCAAATCAATTTATGCTTGAGATTCTATTCGTTTCGGCATTTAAGTTTTCAGATAAGAAAAAAAGAATTGTCGAAGTTTACATTTTCTGGGAGGTCGTCTTTGGTATTTTGTTTTCATGTTAGATATTTCTCGATTGGCAATGCTCTAAACGTTGATACTTATTAAAATGAACTGATCTTCTTAAGAATTTGGTTCAGGTAAAGCTGGAAAATTTAAATTTTAAAGTCACTGCTACCCGATGAAAGAAGATGGAGATAGATAGATTTTAATTAAAAGAATCAAACGAAGTACGATGTTTTGGAAGATCGAGAAGTTCTAGAAATTTTATTTTTTACTGTCTGCCACTTATCAAAGGAACATCGTCTAGATGTAAAATTGATTTGATCCCTGGCAAGTTAGTTGATGTCAATAGAAAAGAATTCGATTGATTGGATTCTCGTAATAAAAAAGAAACAATGAGAATATTTTAATTCGGAACGTTCAATGCCATTTATGTCGTGTAAAAGTCTCTGAACATTTATATCGAACTCTTTAACATTAGATGATCAATCAATCGTTTTTCTACTAGAAAGAGCCTAAAATTGAACTACAAAATTTGTGACAGACTTATTTGTTCTCAACCAATCTATGACGTGACGAGCAGAAGGAGGAGGAGGGGGTGGAGTGATAAACTTCAAAAAATGTTCTTGTAACATTCTTGTTACTAAAAGAAATTTTCTATTTCTCACTTATCTCAAGCGAAATATATTGATTTCAAATGAAAAAAATGCACGACACCGTAGCACATGAAAAGTTCTATCGATATCAGCTTTGGAAAATTTGTTTTTAGAGTCAATCTTGATTTTCTAATAAAAAGAAGGAAAATTGAATTATATTGAAAATAGATTCATTAGAAAGAACTATTACTTGAGCAGAAGATCAAGCGTAGTCTCGAGAAATTGTAGATGAACTAATTTTCTTGCATGATAATTTTTTTTCAAATACATAAGATCTTAGAGACGTAACAGTAAAAGAAATGTGTTACAATAACTACTTTTATTGTGCCAAAACGAACAAGTAATTTGAAAGCTCAAATTGTACAACATCATTGTGAATTAGCTATATTTTTCTAGAAGAATTCAAAACTAAATTCACCTTTGAATACATCATTGGCAAAAGAGTAACTGTAAAAATAGAAATGAACGAAAAATGGGAAAATGCTATTGCGTAAGGGTAACAAGGCAAGAACATTTTTCGAGGTGTTTTTTAGTTTCGACCTACTTCGTGTATGTGTTGGGGAAAAATAAGATTCAGACCAAATTTGTAGTTCAGACAGTATTCTTTTCGAATGAAAAGAATCGATTGATTTTGAAATTAGCAAGATGTCGTAAGATAGTTTACCATTTGTTCAAAAACTTTCCCGTCACATGTTGTACATAGACGAGCACATGTCAAGATGTACATGGTATTGTTATTGCATGCAGAAACAGTTCTTTATATTAGAACAGGATCAATCGTATCGATGTTCTTTATATATGTGTGAGGTCAATTTTCATCGGAATTTTTCCAAACTTCAAAACTATACATTTTTGTTCACAAAAAATGATTTATTCAAATAAGCAATAAACAAAACAAACAAAAGATTTCACTTCTTTTCATCATTGCAGAAGAAAACTTTCATTTCATTTTATTTTATAATTAATATTATTAGTGACTAATAGCATCGGTTGTGTATTATCAATCCATTCGTCAGTTTCTTCCCATATATAAATTAAACTTACAATCATGAGAACGATTGTTAATAATAAATCTAATACTAATACAAATCGAATATAAAATATAATCGATCGAAAAACTGGTGCACATGTTCGAATAGAATTCCATTGATCTTTTTTCATTTCATTTTCTTCAATCAATCTCTGACATGTAGGAAATAAAATGAAATAATCTCGTTCGTTGATCGAATCAAATAGCATATCTTCTTGAATTCGACAACATTCATAATAAATCAAAGTCTTTGATAATAAACTTTCATTTCGATTATTGGTCATGATATTTATTGTTAACAAATTTTTTATACTATAATTTACACTAAACATATAAATGGTATAAATAATACATGTAGCAAAAGTTAGCAATGGTAAGAAAATAATAAGAGCATGCTTTATATGTTGATAATATCCACGATAATCATATATAAAAAGATTTATGATAGAAGAAACTGTATTCAATATTAATATAATAGTAAAATTTTTCGACCATGTTTGAATAATAAAATGTGTATGTGTTGATAAGCATGCTAATACAACGATATACCATAAGAAAAGTCTCATGTATGTTAAAAGTTTAATTATCGAAATATTTGACATGTTGTCTTTTAATCAAAAAAGGAATTCACAAGATACGGACGAATTATTTTGGATTAAATTCTAAAAAACAAAAAAGAAAAGATTTTGTTTGTTGTTATTATAAATTCTTATTGAGAATCATAACAAGTAAATAAAAGTAATAATGTGTTATAAATCTTTAGTAATGAAAATAACATCTTAAATGAGCCTATTATTACTTATCAGTTCAATCGGCATCGATATTGACGAATGATTTCTATGGAAGTTTTTTGTAAATATCAATAGACGAAAATATCATGTTACTTACAAATGAGATCAACGTTCAGTTTTTGGATCAAAAACAAACAGAGATATTGTTGAGCCGGGACCAATGGTATCTAGAAAATTCATTAATATTTACTAATGATAAAAAAAGATGAATTTCAATCGGAGAATGACGAATTATTCCAAAAGGAGTTATCATAAGAATGAAGTCTGCTGTTTTGTTTTTTGACAATGTGATTGATGTTGATAAAACTATGCAAACACACTTCTTCAATTCAATTCGAACTAATTCTATTGAATTGAAAAGTCTGCGTATTTTTTATTTATGAACGAAATCTTATAGAAACAAGACATGCAGTTCTATCAACAGAAGTAAAAAATTCGACATGACTTTCACACACTTGAATGATATTACGTAAAAGAAATATTTAGTCTCATTCATGATTGATAACTATACTAGCAGATACTCTACATACTCATTCTCAATTTAATTTATTAGAATAGAGATACGGTCATATGAAATTTTTCATATAAACTCTTGTCCGTTTAGTTGTGTTTAGTATAAAGACCTACTCTAGACATTCATAGCAAAGTTAGGACGTATACTTTACATTACGAATAGATATTTGAAGTTGAGAATGATAATGGGTAGAGTACACAAAGATTAAATTTGGTGACATGGTATCATTCGTTCGATGGTTCTCCATGATTTCTGTCCAACAATTTATCAGTTTTATTAAGAATATTAAAACAAAATTTAATTCTACTTACGAGGGAACATTCTCAGGTGCCTCGCTCGGATTTCATTCGTTCATACATCATTCGATACGGGACCTCGAGTGGATGAAAAGCCTAAAAGGATTTC
>OENT01001019.1:0-61396 GCA_900239685.1 Rotaria macrura
CGAGGCGAGGCAGCAATGAGCAACTCGCCAGCATGACGAGGCGGTGACGAGTCGCTTTTTTGATTGACTCGCGGATCTCTGATGCGAATGAAACATTCCTTTTTTTTATGAAAAAAATACGAACGTTCGTAGATAATAAAAAGGAATGATTGAACAATGTTAATTCTTCTATCCGATGTACTGCTAAACAGCCCTTATTCATCATTGCTAATTAGCGCACGGATAAAATAAATGTAGGGAGAAAGTTCGTTATTGTGTCAGGTCAACCGGTTGAAGCCTCTATGTCATTGATCTGATGACGTCAGTTCTTCACAGAGTATATTCACAAATAAACTTCACTAGAAAGCTACTATTGCTCGTAAAAGAGAGTAGAGCGTCATTTAAATAATTCGATTTCAGATAACGTCTTTTTTTTCTATTTAGAAATCCAGAATGATGGTTATCCATTCTGTTTCATTGTTGATGTATGAGAATGATTGCTTTTGTAGTAAGCTTACAAGTATCATTCATTCCTTCTGCTTTTTAAACGATATTCTATCAAGCATGTTGTTCATGAAAAGTAAGCTTTGTCAAGACACACATAATTTGGTTTTTGTAGATTTTCGTCCATACCTATCTCATAAATGAAATAAGACAAAAAATCCGAAAATATCTTCTCTTTCCATACTTGATATACTATTGTGAGCATCTTTGGTAATTGAATGGACCTATGCTAAACTTCTGATGACACTGTAACTGACATTGCTAGAAATAAAAATACGGTCTCCATTGAATTTAATTATTTAGTTTTATATTAGAGACGTGTTTTTCGAAATAATTCTAATTGTAAGAATCATTATATATTACATGCAATGCCAACAAAAGCATCAGAAGACGATAGGATAAGTCTATCGGTTAAAGTGTACAAATAAATTGAAAGAATTCTTAATAGAATCTTATAGAGTTGAAGTGAAATCCAAGCAATCGTCTTAATTAAATATCTTATGGAAGTTTTTGGAAAAATCATTTTCATGATAAAGTGACATTGTACGCAAGTTATTTAAATTGCGGATTTTAACATTACTAGAAGATTTTAAAAAAAATGGAAGAATTGGTTTGTTGTTTGAAGCACTTTATTATGCTGAAGAGTATGTTTTTTCATTTTCATATAAAATAGCGATGCTATAAAAAGAACGAAATTTGTCATCCTTATTATTCGATTACGAAAATAAGTATCGGTGAATTATTGTGTCATAGGGCACCGTTGTAAATTCTAGAGTATCTCATGATTGACGTTTGTATGTAGTTATCATATAAAGATTAACTAATATTGATCTTATTGATATTGTTCAGGGTAGATTTGAAACTACAGAGAAATGAACGCTTTCTCTGTGATTAATCTGATCGTCGTGATCATCTAATTATACTGGCAGGAATGTTTTGGATGTATCGTTTATGTTATAGGAAAACGAATTAAGCAGAAAGAAAAATATTCCATGAAACCGCGAGAAAAGTTAATCATTGTTTCTTGGAACATAGTAGTGGACAAATAAGAATGTTTTGCTCTTTTTCTACTTCTTTCAATAGTCACCCTCAACATGATTGAAGTGAGTAAATATATAAATAACCTACACTAAAGGTTGGTGACATTGGCATAGCTACAGTGAGATCAAATCTCTAGATCATTCAAACAAATTCATCTCGAAAGGAATTCACTCGTATCTATAAAAAACATATGTTCTTTACCTCTTGTTTGCGATTATATGTTTTCAGTGTGACAACTTACAATCAATTTCATATCGATCTAATCTTGTCGTTGTAATGACAGTTTTGAATCATGTTTTTTTCAAAGACAGTACTAAGATTCGAAATGAACAGGCAAAAACACATAATTCATCATTTATAAGAATGTAAAATGGAAGATACATGTTAGCAATAAACATATGAAATACAATAAACAACTGAGAAAGAATTACAGATCAAAAACTGCTCATTTAGTAAAAGAAAGTATAGATTTTCATGCTAGTTATTATTACATTTTAAATTACATAGACAAAGAAATAAGACAATGATTCACTGTATTGTCTAAAAGAGATGAAAGACAATGTCGTATGTTCATTAATATTGACCAGTATCTCCTAAAATAGCAACAAAAACATATTGACAAAAATAATCCATGAGAAATATGATCAGTAAGAGAAAATTTTCGTCGACTAACCTAGGTTACTGTGAAATGTAGAGCGGCAATTACCTCGTAAAACAAATGTCATAGGAGTTGCAGGCATTTGTCCAGTAGGTAGATAGATTGATTGTGACATAGGCGGTGCTGGATAGTAATAAATTTGCATAGGATAATAAGTAGCATTCGGATGAAATCCATTCATGCTAGGAATAGTAACCAATGAAGTCGAAGACGTTGATGATTGTATTGATGAAACAGGCATATTTGATAGTGTAGATGATTGAGATGAGCTCGACAATGACATGGGCATGTTTGATGGAAACATTTGCATTGGTAATGTTGACATAGGTAAAAGTGGTGTAGTAGTATCTAAAATAAATAAATCTATCTCTAACGAAAAAGATTATCTAATGTTTCAACTTCGATGAGATGAATAGATTGCTTGTGGTTGAACATTTGATGGAATTAAATTCGATGGTACAAGACCCAGTAGTATATGATTCATATCTTCACCTGAACATTGAAGTACTTCGACGTATCGTTTTTTACCATTGAAAAACATATATTTATTATTTTTATGCGTTGCTGCATTGAATGAAGCTCCTTCAGAATCCATTTGAATAAATGCTTCACCTGACGGTTGACCCTTCAAGATAGTAAGAGAAAAAACACAACCTATCATGTTTCTATCTTATGCATATGTAATAAAAAAATACATGTGAGTTGTAAACCATATGAACACCATGTGCAACCTAGAACGTTTATCGATTTACTCAAAATTACAAGTCAATATATGTACTGTCTTACTATATGTTGAGAATGAACACCGAGAAATTCTAATATCTGTTCAATACCACATTCTATCGGCAAATTTCGAACTCGTATACAATCTTTTTTATTTCCACCGGTTAGCATTTCTGGTGGTAACATGGGTAATGGTGCGAATGGAATATCTTTTAAGGATGTTTGAAAATTTTTTGGATCTTGACTTCGTCGAAATACCTAGAACATATATAGGATGAAATTTCTTTTTTTCTACATGTTGAATTTAGTTGACTAACTTGTTGTACTTCGGCTGTCGTACTACGAAATAATTCAATGTATCTTGTACCCATTGTTTCCTTATGTTTGAGTAAAGTTTGTGATGCTTCATTTTCAGTTTTAAACATAACAAATGCATCGCCTGTACTTCGTCCATCTGGATAATGAACAAATAAAACACCTTCTTCACCATCGACTACATTTGTTGGATGATCACCACGTGTGAAAAATTCAATCTAAATAATCACTTATGTATTTTTTTCACACGAATCGATTATATAGAAATCAACTAAGACACTATTTTTGCGATCTTTATTTATTGGAAACACGAGTTCGACTATGAAAATAATACTTACGCTATATACGCACATACACGATGTCATCGTTGTATGTTCAAATGAGTTTTAGCTATGATATATCATGATAAATATTTTCTTTTCGTTGGAATGTCTTACATTTTGAGTCAATTATTGAGTAGATTTACGTGCGTTATTCTCTCTAAACTATAGGGATTTCGCTGTATTTTCAAATATTCGAAACATCATAGCTTAGAAGAATTTGTTCTTTTCGAGTTATTCAACACCGATCAAATTCCCATTTCGTGCCTTTCCTTGAAATAGAAGATTGCCGTTCAATACGAAGTAATTACTTCTTTTTAAAATCTATGACGCACACAAATCGTTCCTCGAGACATTAAAATATTCTGAAAAGCATCGAAAATATAGTTTCAAGCTAACATTTTATGTTGAGATACATGCGATAGTTCTGAATATGTCAATGAAATCGATTACTTTGTTCTCATTAGATAGAATTTCTCCTTGTCTATATGTTTAATTTCTTGAGAAAAACTTTGTCGAAATTTAGTTTAAAAAGGTTCCCTCCTATTCATAACAGATGTGTATTACAAAAGCAAGAGCTCATACGTCTCTATGGCCGATTCTTTACGTTGTAAATCATTTCCTCTTAATAAAGATTTGCTTAAAAGGATCACAATTGTTCATTAGAGATGCTTAAATCTAGATGATTTCCTAGTTTCAACGAGTTCTATTCATGAGCATGATATGAAATCGAACAACATTCAGTCATTGAATAAAATCCGATGTTAAATGAGACTCACTACTTTTCAATTATGTCATCATTTACATGGAAACTTGACTCACCACATCTTTACTAGTAGCATCAAATGGCAAACCTCGCATACGAATAATGACTTGGCCATCACGTTGTAAAAATGCATGTGCTTCAGAATTCGACCCTAAATTAAAATTTGAGCCAATATGAAATAAAAGAATAAAATCAAAGTTGAAATCAATTCTTGTTCCGTGCTCACCGAATCTATACATACGAATATATCAAATAAAAACGAAAAATCCACACAAAAACACATACAGACACACTGTATTCGGTAGTATTCTTTAATATCTAAGTTTTCTTTCTAAGAACAAAGGATTACAAAATATTAAGAGTAAAAAAGAAAGTAACACTCGATAGAAACTATTCAATACTTTTTATCGTGCAGGTGCACTAGATCGATTCTAATTAAAAACAGATTAAATGATAATACATATATATATATATACATAGAACAAAACTCGAAAATCTATTTAAATATATTCGTATACGAACTTTTTAAATAATTTAAATAATGATAATATAAATTGCTATTGTAAGATACACCTTTTGTATTGCCCATGGATATATTGCATTGAACAATAAATATGAGCAAAATAAAACTTTGAATTTCTTTGGTTTATGTTTGACGTGATTTCGTTTCTTATTCTTTGTGCAAATGATTTAAGAGGGGGAAAAATGAAAAAGACACCTCACTAACGTCAATTATTGACTACCATTTTCGATTAAAAAAAAAGAAGAGAAAGTGAATGAATGATGAAAGAAAGAACATCGAATCGAAAATAGTAAAGTATTTAACACGTCTGACAAGCATCAACAATGTTAGTAAGAACGATAAATTTTCGTTGACAGACATATTAGTAGCTTGAACACACATACATGACGATTGACAAGTGTGTACTCTTTCTCTCTTTCTCTTTTTAACAAAAGAGAACAAGAAAAAAAGGAACCCATCATATATTATTGTCCTATCAATCTTTACTCGGTTTTTTCTTTCTTCTTGTCCTTCGGTGCTTGTGTCGATGATAATGACAAGAAAAAGCACACGTGCATATTGCAAAAATTTTAAATAATTTATATTCGCTGGAGATTCAATAATAAAAAAATAACAGTAAAAACAACAGAGTAGATTGGTCTCTTTTTTCCGTTTCTTTTCATCATATGTTCTTTTTTTTTTCTCCTTTGATAACATGTATCAATGTCAATGTTTAAGTTTGTCGAGACATGAGACTGAACGCAGTTTGTTAATGATATGATTTACTTGGTGTTCATCGATCGTTATAATTATTCACAAGTGAATCTTTTTAATCTTTGAGTAAACAAAGATGGATACTCACGCTCATGGTTTCGTTTTCTTTTTCCATTCATGTTTATATAGCCTACTATGATTAACGTGTTGTCATTTGCTAATGATCAGCGACTTTTCTATTGAATAGAAAAAGAAAAGAAATCGACCATCCGGAAGCTCTTCGAATACAAAGCATGATCACTAACTGGCACAGACACAACAAAATTTCTTTCGCTTTCAAAAAACATATAAACTTCATCTAGTAACATTAAGTCAATATTAATTGATTTGAATCAAACAGATCATTACTATGAGTGATGAATCAATTCGAACTGTTCGACTTGAAAAAGTAATTATTAGATAATGACTTACCTCCAGCAACATTGAGAAAGTCCCATCCAGATGCTTTATATACTTCGATGTATCGTTGTCCAATATGATGCTTATGTCGACGTAGAGCCAGTTCTCGATGTTCGACTGTTGAAAAACGAACTAATGCTTCACCATTGCGTCGACCTTGACTGCTGAGACATAAAGCAACACCACCTCTATCATATACAAAATCAATTAATTTTTGATTTACGTTAGAAAAATACAGGCTTCGTTTTGTCATTGAATTATAATTGTGTCGCGAAAAAAATATTTTGAGACGACTATTAGAAATTTAAATATTTTAATCATACATGGCTGAATTGACATTGAATTTTAATGAAAGACATGATTTTTTAAAAGTTCTCTTTGTGTATGATGAGAAATAAGATTTAATTCTATCTCAAAGTTTCTATAAATTAAATTACTCATAAATGAAACAAACAAATGAGAGAGTATCACGATTGGAAAAGTCAGTGAATAAATAGATGATTTTATAGGAATTCTAAATGTTTATCAATATTTAGCTTAAATATGCGGAAGAAAGATTTTATAGTAGTCTTGACTTTATTCTATTGTGTAAAATGACATCAGTGCTCTTGTTAATCACCGATGATCGTTCTACTCAATTTCTGCGTTTTTTTTTGGAAGAATTCAAGTCACTACCATGGTATGTAGGCGTTCCTTTCAGTTAAAAATTTACAGAAACAAAATGATAATTTAAAAAAAGAGTACTAACTCTTTTTGATGCGATCACTCCATTCAAATGTGATAATTTAGTGGTTTTCATAACCAAAAAGAAATCATTAGAGTTGTTTTTCTTAATCGATGATAGTATGATACGAATCTTAAAACACTTCGTATATGGAACGAAGAATTTTCTAGATTTTTCGTATGAAAAAAGGGTTTAAAATTCCTTCTCAAGATACATAAAGAAGATCATTTTACATTTCGTAAAACAATTTTTTCCTCGACTCGATTCATATTATCAGATCAGGAAGGCGGGGGTTAGGGGTACTGTTGTGTAGTTATTTTCTAGCTAAAGACATGTTCAAGATAATGCAGAAGTTCTAAATAGTTTTCTATGATGAGTGTACTCGTAGATATTGTGACAAAGAAAAACTACACGAGTAAAAACTCTTGAAATGATTACATATTGTCTCATCTACTCTATAATTTATGAGACACCGAACATTCTGGCAATGCCTAGAACAGTTGAAAGCCAATTGATCATCAATATTTTATTTTATTAAATATATAAATCGACAATGAACGTTGCCATTGGATAATCACTGTTGATGGGTACTGATATTATAAAATTTTGTAGGCTCCGTATGGTCTCATTGTATTAGAAAAGAACTACTTAGTTCAAACCCATCGTATTTACGCCTTTCTACGAGTAAAAATATTGACTCTACAAAATGAAGACTTCTATGCTATTTTCAGATCATTCGATGTTGCTGACTCTTTCATCATGATGTTGTCGTGAGAACATTGGCTTTAACTTTGATCATATATGCATCAACGTATAATTATAAAATTTATTTGTAGAATCGAAACACTCAACAAGTCTCAATTTTTTCATGTGAACTCATTCTCGATAATCTCTGTATCTTAACATAGCCATACAGTACGAAACATGGCATTCATTTTAGATTTTCTATTCTAGGAATCAATTCGTGTCATTGTTCTTATAGATACTGTAAACAATAGAATATCTTAGCGCCGATGGGTCAATAAATCAAGGTTTTCTCTGGGTATATATTCATCCTTTGTTAGGATCTGCATAGCACACACAATTATTAGAAGTCTTTCAAGTCTCAAAAAGCATTTATTGATATATAATGCTGTTCATACTCAAGTTTACACTTTCTGATAACATAAACCCTACATAATTAATTAGTGGAATCAGAGTAAAATCATTCGGAAGATAACTTTCTATTAACATATCATATCATATTTAGAAAATCTTCATTCTAAGAATCAAGTATCTACTCACTTTTCAATATCTAGACCTCGAAAGAATTTTGCGACATCTTGATCAGTACATTGCCAAGGTAATCCACGTGCTCGAATCACTGTACACTCTTCAATATTATCTTCTAATGTACTATTATAGTGGAAGACAAAGAAATAAATGCATGTGAAAATTCATCGACATTCACTGTACCAAATGCCTTGCTGTAAATTACTCATAATTGATTCAGGTTTTTCGAAATTATGCCCTTGAAAAATGAGGACATTGTTAAAATAAAAGCTATTTTTACACACATTTACCATCGTTTAACATCTGATACACAATCAATTCCATATGTTTAATATGTCGCATACAATGATCAATTTCAGACATAGGGTGAATAGTTAATTCTATTTAGAAAAAGAAAAGAAAATACAACATATATTGTATTTGACACATGCCTATGCTAGTATGTGTCCGAAAATATCCTTACTTTCAAGCATAGAATTCAAACTGAAGCGTTCGCAAGTTTTATACATACGTTCGAATTCGAGTCTCAAATCAAAATATGACCAATAATAACTAGGTAAAAATATCGTTGACTTTTTTACACTTTCCGGATGAAGACATTGGCGTAGATGAAGACAATTTTCACAAACAAATGTTATATGAACACCAAGATCTGGATGTAAATATTGTTCATGCAAGAATGAATCAAACTATGTGATGAAGGGGCTCATGAAAGGTAATCTATGAAATTCTCGGAATCATATATAATTACTTTTCTCAATGCTTCATCAAGATCAAGTTCAGAAGAAAATACAAGTTCTTCGTCAATGCCACTTATTTCTTTGTACTCTTCACTCAAGACACTTATGTAGGTGGGATGCACATATTGACGATATAAAGCCACAGTCTATATTTAGATAAAAGCAATTTTCTAGTGAAAACATAATCAAAAAACATAATTCAATAGATATACCTGTTTCTGATCTACATCAATAATCAGATGAATCATTTCAATGATTTCCTGTTCATCGGAGCCAATATTTTCATCTAAGAAGCCAGCAGTAATAACATAAAATAAACAAAGATATTGCTTATTATTGTGATTATTTGTGGTATTCGTTTCGACATTCGCTAATGGTACTAGATTTGTTGCCGATGACATTGAAGAGGTAGACGACATCATTGAAGACAGCCACGCGACCGGCGAATACGTGCGAACCCGTTTACAATTCGGGTTTAAAAGCGTCGTAAACGTCAGATTCACAGATACAAGAGAAAAAGAGAATATAAGATATGATTATGAGACGAAGAAACACAACGTTATTGAAAAATTGAAAAAAAATATAATCAATAGAACAACAAATGCCGACAATCAATCGGCAAAAGAGAGAAAAAAAGAAAAACTAATATACACATACACAACTGTGACATGACAAAAAAAAACATAAAGTAAAAGATGATAATTTGTTCGGTATTGCCTTTTCATATATATTTCTTTTCTACATTCAAATCCGAGAATAATAAACGAATAAATAAAAATAGTTTCGTCTTTTTCTAATAAAAAATCCCAGCTGTTACTCGAGGACATTGTTCGTGTTCAATTATATGTTTTGCTTTTTTATTACATTCAATGTCTAGTGTCCATCTTTGTGTAATCATCTGATAATCAATCATGTTCTTTGTATGCCTTCGTTTTTCTTCCTTCGTTATAAATTTATCATTTCATGTCGTCTTCTGTTCAGAGTGGGTGGTATATGGCGACAGATGGTCGTTGTGTGAATTTATTCACATTAGCAGCAAACGAAAGTATGTACATGCTTTCTTCCATCGAATATCATGGAAAAAAATGAGATTGTTTTAACAACATATGTGCATATATGACATGAGTTACCAAAATCGTTTTTCGTTTTTTTTAGCTTGTTCTTCTTTGTTCGGTGAGCGCTGTTAACAGAAGGAGATACTGCTTTAAATAAACCGCAGAATAAAGATGAATGAAGAATGTATTTTGCTAGATGCTTCTAACTTATGATCGTTGAAGTATGAAGATAGATAATCACATCATGTCATCTCATTAGTGTTCAAGGATACTGTTTTCATAGTATAGGGGGAGGAGAAACCACATTGGCTTCTGACGATACTAAATGTAATTGGTGCCTTTTTCCTAAGTTATTGAACTCATCACTTGAAAGTGATTGTCAAATGTTAGAAAATATCACTGTAGATTCATTCAGGCGAATTCATTCATGATATTGTTGTTGATTTTTAAGAGAATAGCATTCATAAACAAATTGAACATTTATTTTACACTCTGGAAAAAAACGATCCTATTCGTAAGTTTTCTTCTCTTCGCCAAATTTACTAGAAAAAAATGACTTATTTATGAACATCTAAATAAATCTTCGATCAGCACAGACTTTCAATGAGTTCAATATTTTTACATTATGTTCGAGTGGTTGGTCTAGTTCTAGAACAGATGAAGTTCAAATTTCGATGAATGAAATCCTTCCTTAGCAGAGAACGGAAGTATACAATAATCTGACTAACTTTTCTTTGTTTAATTTCTCTTCAAAAACCTAATAAAGCTTCTATTCTTGCTTTGTTTGAGTAGCACATGAACGTATGTTTGTTTTGTTTTCAAACTGATCGTACTTGACTTTTTCGCTCGACATCTTCTCAACCATAAGACTGCGAATTTGATTATTCATAAATAGATTTATAAAATTCTTCAAAAAAATTTTCACATTGGCAATATTATTCTTATACATACATGATTTGAATTCGATTGGAAATTTCTTCACATAATTTATTTTTCTGTAGAACAAATGTTGTAAAAACGAGAATAATTGGTTGACAAAAGATGCAATAAGTTTAATGTAACATGAACAGTGAATCACATTATTTAGATATCGTTCAAAATATAATATATACAAGGTAGACCAAAAGTCATGATCGCGGAAAAAAAGTTCAATATCTCCATTAGGACTTGATCAAAAAAGCTGGTTTTATTCGCATTAATAGATGTTTGATTCAATGTGATATTCATTAAGACACGCCCAGAGAGACCGTTTGTGAAGTATCCCCAGTGCTTTCCCATAAAAGATTATTTTAAAAAGTAACAAAATCTTGTAGACCTTTCACATATAAATGATTACTATGCATAAAATAGAAATCTCCATCTTTTTGCTGGTACTAATTTTTATAACTTTCGAGAGTTTGTTGTCATACTGTAAATCACAATCAATATGTTGACATTCTCGTGATAATCCCTCTGATACGATGCCGAAGGAGTTGAAATATACTACTCTATCTCTATTGAAATTTTTTTCAACAAGGTACTCGAAGTACATAGTAACAAATATTGATTTAATAATTGTCGACATATACTGTAGTTTTTAATATTGGGCAATCGTGAGAACATGTAGAGTAATCCTTTCGCGTTAAAAGTTGTTTGAAAAGTCTTTATTTCTTGCGAAAGTACAACTGTGTATACATGCTCAATTGAATGAATGAGCTATGTTTTATATCAGGTGACAATATTTTTGATCCTGAAATGAATTGATGCAAAATACATCACTTAGAGTTAATGCACATGAGTTATACACTATGCGTTGGTATTAGTTGATGTACTTATCTAAAAAGTTAATGAACTGATAAGACACGGTTAAATAATAATAATAATCTCATCTGATGGAATCGATCCAATTAATTAAGAACACATTAACAAATGCCATATCACAGCAATTCACAACATAAAAGAATGTCAGCTAAAGAATGGACGTTGTCGCGCACAGCTCAATCATATCGTAGGGTGAAGATGTGACTGAGGGTTCATCATGGTGGTCAGTATCAACACTTACATTCTTGCACATGCAAGATTTGATTAAAAGAATACAGATATAAACACTGGTGGATTAGTTGTTCTTTTCTACGTATATCAAATTACAGATAAAATCTTTTTACACCATTAGAAAAGCAGTAAAATCCGAGCTGCCAAAAAAAGTTCGAACAATATTACTAGCATGATTTCATATTAAGAATATTCATCTAGCTCTGTTATTTATTCTATTACGTGTAATTTCGCTATATCATGTTGTTTCTTGTGTACGTATGACTTTTATATCCTATAGTATATGTCATTGTATTATTAATTAATTTTTTTATCATTTCGCAACAATCAAAACTTGGTGATCAATTGTCTATTTTCCCATTTTTCTTTCGATATTTTTCGTTTCTATACTTCTCTTTATTGTTTTCGACATTTAATCTTTCTCCTTTCCCCATCCTGCCGTGCAGGGCAACTTACGGTATTTTTTATATTTATTCTGAGTGACTCTATATGGATGAATGAACAAAAAGAGAAACATGAAGAAAAATCTTCAGTAATTAAGCTTTCTCATCTAGTCGAATTTGGGTATCACAGTGTACATATCGACTATGTGGAACAATTTCTACTCGACTCGAATACATGTTTACCTTGTCTGAACAAGATTCATATTTCTTATAGAGATTTAGTAAGTGTGACAGAGAATTTTACAAGAGGTACAATGCATATGAATTGTGCAAAATTGAAGCATATTATTTGTTATCGAAATATGGCAATTGTACATTCGAGAGACTATTATCTCTATTTTCCTTTATTGTTGTAAATAATCTTCTTATTAAATAGAATCATTTGAATTTGACTATGTTCAAGTCGATCATGTCACTTAGTTCGAATCGAGGGAAATGTTCAAGTCCGCTCAAATTTTAAAATCAAATACTATATATATATCTATGTTTACTTTTCTGTCTAGGTGAGGTGGAAGAAGCAAAAAGTGTATGAGAAATTTCGTCAGAACTCGAAGATAAATCAGAATATGGCGATCGAGAGTTTCATGAAGCAGAAACTACTCTATAAAATGTACTGTTTAGTTTAATTTCTGATTGGCAGTTGAATGGAATTGGCGTTAGAAAGTACTTGTCATCTGTAATATTGAGTGGATTCTAATGAGTCCAAGTATGGGGTTTAACCATGCACTCATGCAACTCTCTCGAAACTGATTGAAACTTGTGAGAAACTGTAGCGTTGCTCATCTTGATCATTTCAATACTAAATTATCTGATGTTTTTGAAATCATGCAAATTATATGCCAATAGAAGAGCTACCGTAAATCATATTTCTACGGGTCATATTGCGCTTCTTCACGTAAAGATCTGACCACTATTGTGATGGTATTCATCTAGAGTACTGCAACGGTTTCAAATAGATTTCTTGAACTCAGTGAAATAAATATGAGTCATTCCATCATTTCTCATGTTCCTTCATTTTTCTACCATGCATTTTGTAGAGAAATGTTCTACCTTTCAGTTCATGTATCCAAGGATATACTATAATCTTCCAAAGCATTATACGTTAAAAGAAAAGATATGATTCCGAACAGTTCAGACCGATTCCAAATCCAGAACCGGTCTCTGTTGTTTGGTTATGAATGACTGTAGTGTATCTTTGACTATACGGGCAGAAATAGTAAACATTTCTCATTAAGACGCACTATCAAAACATGCAAGTTGCATTTAATTGAATCTGAAGGGTTCCAAAAGAACTATTGCAAAACTCTATACTCATCAATTATTTCTTTGAAGAAATAACCTTGAAAGATAAAAATTCTTATTCTTATTATTTAATATGTTTCAAGTGTTTTTCTAAATATCTTTAATTAAGAAAAATGTTCGGGTTGAAATAATCTTTCGGAAAAAAAGATTTGTATGCAACTTTCTTTGAGTTTTCAGATTTGTTTTTATTTATTAATATTGTAAAGATTTTTTAAAAATCTAGTTGTATGTTTTAAATTGAAAAAAAAAGAATTATTAAAGTTGAGATAAATATTTTAGTGTTTAATGTGATCAATAATTTGTCTGACGAAAAGCAAATGTATAGAATTGTGCTTATTATAAGTCTATTATAATCCGTATAACTACATACTAGTGAATGAATGACTGCTATTGTTTTTAGTTCTTATCTCATAGTGAAATAGTTGCGAGCTTTTGATGAATAGTTTGAGATTAGATAACAGACATTTCAAGAGTGTCTATCAAGTCAGACAGACATATCGAATTATACGGTTTACTGAAAAACAAGATAACGACTTTTGGTCGATTTTTATGCGTGTTTTTCGATCATTTCAAAAATCGCCTAAAAGGTCATGGTTTTGTTGATTTTTTCAAATTTTCCATTTTCTTTCATTTTTGTTAACCGTTTTGCTACTCATTTATGCAGAAAAGTGGCTGAAAAATTATTTTTAACGAAACTTGCCAGGTGGTCCTGACGAAAATTTTAAGAAAAATCTCTTACTGATAATTTGATGCAGTTTTATTTAAATTATTCCGAAAATACTCGATCTTGTTTTAATTTGAAATAGATATGTGTTCGTAAAACGGTCTAACTAATTTTCTATGTTTTAGACCGTTTTCTTTTGCTAACTACTTCGTCCAATACATCTTTGGGGTCGAAAGACGTTGTTTAAACGGTGTTACCAACTGACAATCTTCAGAATGTCATAAGAAGAGTGCACTTATTGCTCTGACTACATTCCGATAGAGCTTTAACTGATGTTGACGTCAGTATCTTATCTATGAAAATAGCAAACATATTTGTTTCTCATGTAGACATTCCTCCACAACAATATCAATACGTGAGATTGCCTTACGTATAAACAAGAACAAGAAATTTCAAGTTCACCAACTATGCATATGACAATAGAGCCCACATGACGATCTGAACAGTAGAAAAATCACACATAGCAGCAAAAAGCAACTAAGAAGTTGTCTAGTAAGACAATTAAAAAAAGAATTCTTCGTGAAACAGACTATTGAACAAGATGTGGAGACCTGCTTAAGTCAAGAAAATCCTAAACAACACGAAAATATTCACTAACCACACTACGAAAAGAAAAAATATTTTAAATTGATGTAACCCAAAACAAATAATGACAGTTCTACGTCTTACATGAAATTTACAAATTTTTACGTGAGAGTATGAAGTCGAAGAGTTTCTAGATAGGTTCACTTGAAATGCGTCTTCTCTCCCACTTGATTTCTTTATTTTTATCCGCCAAAACGTTCTATTGCAATATTATCTCCTTCTTACTGTTTTGCTTCATTGCGAAATCGTTTCATCTTCAACTTCGACTGGAAGTTACATCTTTAGTGGATTAACTAAGTAATCCAAGTGTTTATGATGTTTACTTGTTTTAATTTTCTTTACGATCTATATGAAAAATTTTAATATCTTGAGCAGAAACTATATTTTTGATGAATGGACGCATTCAAAGTCATCTTAGAACTTCTCTACTAATGTCTTCTTTTCCATTAATCCTTACGCATGAAAATTACTTTTCTTGCTTGTTCGGCTTACGATAATGTTTATTGTTATGATTGAATCTACAATTAAGAATAAAAGTATTGCAACCCAGCTCCCATGTTGTTAACGAAACAATGCTTGTCATCTCCTCTCTTCTCGGCTTGAGCTAGTTTTTTGTAAAAATAAACTATTGTATTTTCTTATTTACTTGAAATATTCCAGCAGCTTCAACAGTATCTTCATTCTACTAACTTTACATGCTTTGATTAATTGATTAGCATTGTTTTTCTGTAGAAGTATTTAATGTCGATGAGATCATGATGACACTACATGAATAAAAAAGGTAAATACTTGCCAAACTAAATAGGAATCACTGAAGGAATATAATTTTTTTAACTGAAAAATCGGCATTGACTTATTCTTTTTTTATTTTAATCTAATAAAATGAACGATTTGTGCAATCTATTTGAACTTTTGAAATAGTTTCCATGCAAACTTGAACGTATCAATATATGTAAATCAATGAATAGTTTGAAATTCTAAGTTTCTTCGTCTATACTACCTTATTTCTAAAACGGAATGAACTATGGTTAGAATTATCGAACTTGGGATAAATGCATATAAGGATATCTTTGAGTCTGATTATCGACAAATGAGATGATTTTTCATTGTCCACTTATATTTTTGATGCGATGCTACGATTATTGTGTTCATAATCGTTTTATAAAAATGATTGAGTCACGTTGTGAGAATAGTATTTCTTCATTATAACATCGATGAATACTTATTTAAAATGAAAGAAGTTGACTATTAGCCCAGTTTTTCCGTCTCATCAATTTATGTCTATTCTGCCAATTGAAAAGCGAAAACTCTAAAATGTATCCTATAGAGAATTATTTTCGTCAAACTCAATCGTCATATTATCATGCTTGAAAGTTATGTTAAATCTAACTCAAAACAATATCGATTCTTTGTGAAGAATTATTTGACAAAAAAATTTCAAATTACAGTGATAAACATGGTATATTCCATTTTCGCCGACAATTTTTTTCGCCGACGACGACTTTCGCCGATTCCAACTTCACCGAAAGAATTTTTCTTTCTTTCTAAAATGGAAACAAAGAAAAATTCTTTCGGTGAAGTTGGAATCGGCGAAAGTCGTCGTCGGCGAAAAAAATTGTCGGCGAAAATGGACTAAACCTATTTTGATGGTTTATTAGGCCACTTAAATGTCTATTTTTTATTCGAGCGACATAATTATATAAACTGTTCCAGTAAGTATAATTGTCTGCTAAAATTTATTCAAAAATAATTTGCCATAGCTTATATGATTCATGGATAAAGTCTATAAAGTAAAAAAATTAGAATAATCTTTTTACTGTATTGTAATTATTTTTGTTTCGCTTGAAATTGTAAACATATCTTCGATTGCACGATCAAGAAATTCACTAATCGTGTTATCTTTGCCAAAGCGTAGCTTTAATGAGGATGAATTCTTATGTTAACGGTCTTTCAACATAAAATACTCGAAAATGATATATTTTTTTAATTTCATTATGTTAAAAAAGCAATTTTAGAAGAAAATTGAATGTGAATTTATATATTTCATTTCTCTTCAAGACCTCTTCTTCAATGACCGAAATAATGAAACCAGCAAGTTACTGGCACTGTAATGCATGCAATCGCGTTATTTTGCATGGTGAATACCGTTACAATTGCACAGTTTGTAATAACTATGACTTTTGTGGTCAATGTGTTACGACAGTCGATCCACCCCATCCGCATCGCATGGTTCATGAGCTTGCTTATGGTCGCGAACAAACAAGAGAAATTGCTAAACTAGATATGGCTACTGCTATACGAATGGCAATAGCAACGTATACAGATCGTCATTGTTTGGGAACACGAGATGTTGACAAAAATGATCCGTCCATTTTTATCGATTCATACTCGTGGCTAACATTCAAGACTATTGGTGATCGATCAGAAAACTTTGGGCATGGACTACGACGTTTAATCGAACCACGAGGTTATCTCGGTATTTGTGCAGGAAACAGACCAGAATGGGTCATCACTGATTTTGCATGCATCTTTCAAAGTATTATTAGTGTACCGATCTATACATTGTTTACTGATCGTGAAATCGAACATGTTATCAATAATACGAATGTGTCTGTTGTTGTCTGTGATGGAGAACAACTACGACGATTTATTGATCTTAGTTCAAAATGCCCATCGTTGCAACATATTGTCTGTATGGATCCTATCGCAAACACGGTACGCAGTAAGTGATGACTTGAATAGATTGCAAAACTACTTTTTTCTCTTACTCAGTTACAGAACAAAATCGAATTGCTATACACTACATGAATACCATTGAGAAATATGGTTCTAGCGAGCAGTATACTTGTGCCAATATAAAATCAACAGATCCCCTCACCATTTTATACACCAGTGGAAGTACTCAATTTCCAAAAGGGGCCATAGTGAGTGACAATGCTTATCGCGCTGCATTCCCCAAATGGCTTTCGTCCTCATCATCGTTAGATTACGTCTATTTCTCATATCGGCCGTTGGCATGGGCTGCAGACCGAGAAGCCATCTTTCTGACTGTATTTTATGGAGGAAGAACTGCATTTTCCACTGGGAAACCATCTTGACTCATAGAAGAGCTAGTCCTCGTCAGACCCTCCGATTTTGCGGCAGCTCCAGCATTCTTCAATAAAATCTATACGGAATTCACGACTTCACTTGCTTTGATCACTGCACAATCCTCAGCTGAAACTATCGCAGATGAAGAACAACGCCTTCTAAAACAATTCTCAAAACTTATCCCTAATAGATGCAGATCAATTGTTATCGGTAGTGCGATGGTTAGCCCACTAGTTTTGAACTTCATCAAAAGATGTTTTACACATAGTGAAGTCTCTGAATCATATGGAATCATCGAATGTGGAAGCGTCACATTAGATAATATTCTCGAAAATGAAAATCAGTATCGCATTGAATCTGTTCCCGAAATGGGATACACACTCGAAGATAAGCCTTTTCCTCGGGGAGAGATTCTTGTTAAAACTCCACAAATGTTTTCTGGCTATATCAACAATCCAGAAGAAACTCGTGCCGCTCTCACTGATGATGGATTCTTTCGAACAGGAGACATTATTGAGCTAAGTACTGCACCCAATGGTCGAAGAGAAGTACATGTCATTGATCGAAAAAAGAGTTTCTTCAAACTTGCTCAAGGACAATACGTCTCACCTGAGTTTCTCCAAAACATATACATACAAAGTCCTTTCGTCGAACAAATGTACATTCATGGTGATCTTTTATCCGATTGTGTTTCTGCAGTTATAGTTCCTAATCGAGAATATGCACAAGCATTTGTCAAAGAACACAAACTCGCAGATTTCGACATGAACAATCCTCATCAAGAATTCATTGACGCTATCGCACACAATCTTCGCGTGATAGGCGAAAAGGAATCACTTCGAAAACACGAAATTCCATCACGTATCGTCGTTGATTTCGAACCATTCACACCTGAAAATGGTCTTCTTACTTCGTCCATGAAACCTTGTCGTCATAAACTAGCTGCACACTATGCTGATCAGCTCAAGCCATCGGTTGACATCGAACAGCGCCTGAAAACTATCATCGAAAAAGTCACTGGACGAGTGATTCCAGTAGAAAACGAAAAGGAAAATACCTTTTTGAGTAGTGGTGGTGATTCGCTGGCAGCCGTGCAATTGTCTCGAATGATTGAAAATGATCTTGGAAACCTCTTTCGTACAACATACTTTTTGATCCTGAGATGAATCTCGAACGACTCACGGCTTTCGTTCAAGATCCATCTCGTTTTCCTTCATTGACTCAATCGATTGTACCTCAATTATTAGATGATTCACATCTGGACACGAACATAGAAGTGGCCCAACATAAATGTGACACGGGTACGCCATCGTCTATTTTCATCACTGGAACAACAGGTATCGTCGGTACTTTCTTACTCGCAGAACTGTTAAAGAATTATCCCGTGGAGTGTCGATTCACGTGTCTTGTTCGATGTCACTCTCCATCGGATGGATTAGATCGTATTCGAAATAGCATGCTATTCTATCAGATATGGAAAGATGATTATCAACAACGAGTCGTTCCGTTGCAAGGTGATCTTTCACAGTATCACATGGGACTCGATGATCAAGCATATGAAACACTCGTGCAACAAACCGATGTTATCTTTCATTGTGCTGCAGCGGTGAACTTTGTTCTTCCATACAGTCAACTTCGTGGTCCTAATGTTTGTGGTACTCAAGAGATCATTCGTTTGGCGACACACATTCCCTCTGCATGCATACCAATACAATATATCTCAACAGTGAGTGTTCTACCTCTCGGCATCGACAAAGAGATATGCATTGATGAAATTTCTCCTGAAATGTTGTCCGGTGGCTACGTACAAAGTAAATGGGTAGCTGAAAAGTTGATTGTTGCAGCACAACGTTGTCATCTATCTGTGAATATTTATCGTCTGGGATTGATCAGTGCTGATAGTAGAACAGGTGCCTGCAATCGACATGATCTCTATACTCTACTATTTGGTGAGATAATGAAATTGAAGTGTTGTCCTAAATCGTTGATTGAATCTTATTTTAATGGTTTACCGGTTGACTTCACAGCAAAATGCATTGTGTATTTGAGTCAGATTGAACCGCACACATATGGAAACATTTATCATGTAATAAATCGAAATAGTGAAATAAAATTTGCGAATGTAATAGATGGCATGTGCAAAAGTGGTAGTCGATTTGAAGTTGTGTCGGATGATGAATGGAGAATGAAAATGAAGAAGATGAACGATGGAAATATTCGTTTTGATGGCGTAGCAGAGTTTTTTTCAACAGGTTTTAGGGAAGAAAAGAGTAGTCTAAGAGCTGATCAGTTTTTTAGTATGGTGTGTGATTTAGATTTTCCAAGGTTGGATAAGGAGTATATGTCGAAGTGGTCGAACTTCATAGTGGAGAAAATTATTGATCAATAGTTCATTTCAGTTGTATGTAATTTGCTGTCTTTATTTTTACATTTTGAATAAAGTTATTATTTTCTGATTTTAAGTGAGCATTGTGTTTAACTTTGAATTAAGTCTTGGGAATCACCTATTTAATTTCCAGTGTCGCAAAAGTTAATGAGTGAAATTTCTTTCATTTATTAATGATTTTCTAGAACTTTACCAGAAAAAAAAATAAGAATCGTAAGAAATGACGTTAATGTTTGAAGGATAAGTTTATCAAGTAATTACTCAGCTACATTTATCTAGGAAAAATTTTAGGATTGAGAATTACATAGTTGATTAAGAACGAGTGAACGAAAAACGTGAAGGTAATGCTAACTGTAGGATTTATAAATGCATGAGTAACAAGAAAACGATGACAGAAACAATGAGGAATATTCGCATTTTATCATTATTTAATACGTTGTATCAAAGACGCTACTCATGTAATACCTGTGAGATAAAAATGTGAAATACACTGTGGTTATTGTTAATAGTCAAATAAGTGCTACTTTCTTTGATATTCGTTTGGACTCGTTTATTCATATATTTTTCACTTATTCTTCTAGAAGTCGAATAGTGAAGCAGTTGGTGTATATTCTTATGAAATTCTAGTGATACCCAGGTCGAACGATACGGACCGTTGAGTGGACGCAGTTCTACGGACCGTAACATCATTAAAATAGGGCCGTATACGGCCGTATTTTCACAGTGCACGGCTCCGTGTGCGGTGCTATTTCTGGACACAGTAATAAAGGATCGTATACTGTGAAAATACGGCCGTATACGGCCCTATTTTAATGATGTTACGGTCCGTAGAACTGCGTCCACTCAGCGGTCCGTAACGGATATCCATTTTGATCGACCTGGGTATTCAATCGTCATTCGTGTAACAAAAGATCTTTCGCGATTTGTGTTGGACGATTAATAATTTAATAAGGAACTATTGATAAGAATTTTGTTAATTACTTCGTTTCTTTGTTCCGGTCTGCGTAGTGGCTTTTGGTGGATGCAGATTTCTACCTCCTAAACACTTTAATGCTTCGTACAGATCGTGTTTCACGAAAACTAAATATACCTGAAGATAGAGAATACCAAACTCCCCAATCTAGGAAATAAAAGCTGTCCTCTGTCAATTGTAATATACAGTAGCCATCCAATATTTCTGCTCCATTCGTTAATTTTTGTATGAAAAATATTCTTCTGTCAAATAATTATATAGCGAGGGTTTAATTCTGTACTTAGTAAGAGAGAAAGAGCATTTATTATGAAGATATGAACTGAAACATCTCCCTTATCTTATATCTGAATTTGACATTCATTTTCTGACATAAATTAAACGATCTCATCCCCAGAATCTCGAATCTGATGAATCACACAGTTTAAGATTTTGTAAGAGTTTTGGAGTCGAATTCCCAGAATTATTTTTATTATAGACGTTAGCTAAACTGGACTTAAGTCAAAATTAAATCACAGATAATGGAGCTCAGCATTTAGCCACAGCGTTTTAAGTTAATATAGTAAGTTGCTGTTTTTGACTGTATGCCGTCACTCTGTTACATGAGATTCTTCACAAGCGAGAAAGAAGTCCGAACATAATGTATAACTTTCTTTGAAAAGTTTGCTATTCGAACTACGTGTGAAGTTGTTTTAATGCTCAGTTGATTGAGTTATGAAATAATGTGCTAGCATTTTCCCTTCGAGTATGAGATTGTTTTGCATAACCTTGAAAATTATGCATCTTAAATCGCTATTGAAGTCGAATAACGTCTTTTGCCAATATATTAAAACATTATCAATTGTCATATCACATGGGACACAATAGCTTAGCAATGAAGATTCCTACTGCTGTCTGATAAAGTTGAAATCGCGAAGAAAAGACTTTAAAATTATTTTCTGCATGAATCTATAAGAAACCGATGATCTACTCCGAATTCGTTTGTCAATGTTGTCAAACTTTTACCTCGTTTACATTTGAAGAATTTTCATTCAAACGAATGAGCCGCATGAAATGATGATTTCTCTATTTCATTCATAATTCAATAAATGTTTATCGGTTTAGTCCATTTTCGCCGACAATTTTTTTCGCCGACGACGACTTTCGCCGATTCCAACTTCACCGAAAGAATTTTTCTTTGTTTCCATTTTAGAAAGAAAGAAAAATTCTTTCGGTGAAGTTGGAATCGGCGAAAAAAATTGTCGGCGAAAATGGAATATACCGTCGGAAGTGAACCAAACTTTTGTGAACCAAAGTTCATCACTGGTAACGTGATTCAAAATTCAACGCGTTGACAGTGACCGAGTTTGGCTAACGAAAACGTCGTTCACTGCCGACGACCCTATTCGAAGAGTTTGTACAATAAGTACAAAAAAAGATTGCAATGGGACAGATAAGAAAGCATTTAATTAAGTGATCTGAATAGAGTATTCAAAGTGGTATTAGACGTTTACTTCTAAATTACAAAAAAGCAAATGCAAAAACTGTCCTTACTAAATGAAGCGGGACAAAATTTGAACAAGAGAAAACAAAAGCAGAAAATAGGATCACTGAATAGATAATAAGCAGTGTGGCAAGTTTCATAATGAAATTGAAATGTAATTCGAAAGAATTTTGTTACTGACAAGTCGATGGACACTCTAGAACTCATGCTTTCTATATCAGATTCAATAATTATCTGTATTTATATGTCGATTGCCCAAGCATGACAT
Organism: Rotaria macrura; assembly: GCA_900239685.1. Lineage (NCBI taxonomy): Eukaryota > Metazoa > Rotifera > Eurotatoria > Philodinida > Philodinidae > Rotaria > Rotaria macrura. Next base: position 23,055 of record OENT01001019.1, read on the forward strand.
TATATAATCAATCGTATCATAAACTGTAAGTTAATATGAGGAAGAAACTCTCAAGGCTCCTCTCTTGAATTGACTATAGGCTACGAAGACCTGCTCCATCTCTGAAATTTTTAAAGATAAGAAATTCTATTGAAAACTATGTTGAATAAAAATTTCAGCTCGGTGCATCGAACTTGGAACTCTTGCTTATTTGTAGAATGTGAATATCGATCGGCCTTAGTTGTGGATTTATCTCATATATATTGTTTATTTTATTTGGTGCTCAAAAGCGTTTTTCGCTAAATTATTTTGCATGAAATATGAAGAAAACTAATCTCTCTTCTTGTAAAACGCCAAACTTCCGAGTAGGTGACAATCTCATTTCTTATAAGCCTGAAATCCAAAACCATTACTCGATTCTCTTGCTTTCGAGCCAAAGGTGAAGCTGATTCTATCGTGTGTGAATGACTATAGAATCACTTAGTGAATAGAATCACGTCGAACCAATAGAATCAAATGGAATCTCAGTCCCAAAAAATGCTATTTTATACTGTTTTATATGCTTGATTGAGCTTATTTCATCAGCCAGAAGCAATTATTGAGATTCTAGTAGTTTTTTTCTAACAGAAGAATACGATTAATTTGATAAATCTAGAAAAGGGTAGTTAATTTTCGCGCACTTCGTAATAGATCTACCGAACTTACTTCAAAAATCTTTTGGTGCGTAAACAACTTTAGAAGAAATTTTTAGCTAATTGAGGTACACATAATTATTCGAATTATTCAAATCAAAGGAAGTGGGTATAATGATTTATCAACCCGAAACTTGGATTATCATATTCCCATCAGGGTTACCAATTAGACACAATTCTAATTAAGTGTTAATTATTGATTTTTATTTAACTGAAGGCAGCACAAATAGAATATCCTGTTCACTATTCCATGAGAAATTTTATTCTTACTTTCCGTGAATCGACTACATAATTCTGTTTTATTTGCTAAATTGCTCACTTTGAGATAACAGGATGTGAGTATGGGTGTTTGATGCGAATACTTACGCACCCACACCTTTATTAGTGAAAGGAAATTTCATTTGGGTTGAAATCACAATAATTTACAAAATATTGATGACTCTAGGCATCAGTTTAAAAACTTCACGGTTCCAACATTCCCGACTCCACTCCTAGGAAGCAGAATCTAAAAAAATCCGAGTTTCCGATTGATTCGCGTTTTTTTCGGAGAACCGCGGGCCGCTAGATTGAATAGAATTTAGTCACTAGAGCAATTATTTAAAAACGAAATATTGAAGAACTCCAGAAAGTTAACACTGTGACCAGCTCTCTTGGATGTCGGCTATAGAGAGGTTGTACTCTATAAATTAATTTCCATGCATACAAAATTGATTCACATTTATATCTATTTGAAACATCTGCCGTATTCAAATAGAAAAATATGAAATATGTTTCATTTATTTCAATTGTCTTTCTTTCCATATGTTACAATTTTAAAATATAAATCTATTTCCAGAATAAATATTTAGTGTTAGATGTTAATTTGATTTCTTATGTGAAATCTAATCTGATTTCCGATTAATCACCTGATACAAAAATATTGATTGATGAAGAGCTTCCTCGTTTAATCACTTTTTGTCTTTTTGATACGTATACAACTATTTGATCTTATGGGAATTATTGATTTTTCTTCTTCATATTGAATCATGTTTTATTCTTTTTGTTACAGGTCCCTTAGATTTTCTTCCTACATCATCAGTCTGGAAAACACTATGTGTAAAGAACGAAAAAGAATGCGAAAATATCACGTATATAGAATGACTATATTATTCATTCTCTTACCCCATCGGATAAACCGATTCATTTTATTTTGTTCATAAGCGCATCGTTTTTTCTCCTACTTGGTTAATACCAAAATGTTCTTTCTAACTGATAATCGTAAATGGGTACAGAAATCATTTTAATAAAGTATAACTTACGGTTTCGGTTTAGATAAATGAAACAACAAAGAAATTTTACGTGGAATGACCCGAGTTTAAACAAAAAGCCATTGATCGTTTTCTCTTGATGGTGGAAAAGAATACTAATCCAACACCTGAACGCCTGCTTCCATTCAACACCCAGGTGCAAACATACGGTGTGTATACGACCCTTTACGGTCAAATACGGAACGTATACGGTATAAATACGGTCGTAATCCTGGTCCATGATTTATGATCGTATTTTAACGAAAGCACGGCTGTATAAGGTCGACATACGAGATGAACACGGCTAAATAACAGTGAGAATACGGTTGTAAACCATGGGCCTGGTTTACGATGAAATAAGGTAATAATATGATCTTTTACGGTAAATTCTGGCGAAGAAACGGTCGTTTGCGGTGAAAACACGGTGATTTACAGTGGTCAGTAACCTTCCTCCTGGGCAGTGACATTTATAGCCTTTCTCAAGAATTGTAAGAATTAATGAAGGAACTTAAGAACAATAAAAATCTGCTACAACCAGTAGTTGCACTTTACCTTTACTTTACTAGTAACTACATAACTACCGTAGTTATGTTTTAAAAGTAACTGACAATTACTACAATTATCAGTTACAAGTAACTAAAGTGTAATTACTTTTTAAGACTAATGAAAATGTAGTTATGTTACTGTAGTTACAGAAATAAAAAGGAAAGTAAATGTGCTAGCCCTAGCTACAATAACTAGATTTGGAATATTGTTCAAAGATGAAGATTCAAAATTGTAATAGAAATCTGTAAATTTTGCTTATTTATTTGTTTTTTCTTTCAGTGTTAACTGCAGCACCATCGGTAGTGGATAAATTGCATGACAAGATGGTGAAGAAAATACGAATGAAGCTATATGGCTTAACGTGTAACTTTTTTTCGAGTCGTAACGCATCTCTGAGCGTTTGTCAACGATAGCACCTCACGCATCAGGGCTCATCTAAAATGCAACATTTTTGGTGGTGCAGACGTGTCCAAGGTAACCTGTTGCGTCTACACTCGTTCAGTATCTTAACGTACCATAACTCATTTGCATTTGAAGGCGCGTTAGGTCCCGTCCAAAATGCAACATTTTCAAGCGTGGGAACGCATCCAAAAGCAAACGCGTCTAAGTTCGTCTGCATAGAAGATGCGTTAGAACGCGTTTACTTTTTTCCCCCCAAAAAATTAAAAACTATCAACACTGTCGGAATTTAGACGACGCATCATATTAAGCGAAGATATAACACCCAAATATCATATGAGCAACAGAATCGTAATTTTTTGATCGATAGCGTGAACCAAGATTTGAAGCGATGAACTGTTGATTACAAGTCGAAGATAGGTTACGCTGAGCCATACATAGCTGGATATTGTTATTATCTTCGATGAATCACATGAATTAATCGTTTTACACTGTCTTCGACAAGTTTACGAATAAAGCTATCGATTTATCTTGCTGTATAAAATAAATATAGTTAGGATATTTATTTTAATCAAATCATGATAAGCCATTCGTTTCATCCATGAAATAACAGTGGAAAAAGTTCAAAATCTTGGTTACTGAAAAAATGAAGAAAAACAAGTGTATCTGTCTTTGAAGGGTATGAATGTACATATACGCAGTATAATAATATTAATTAATATTTTTTCCATTAGTATAAGGACACTATAAGAACTATTTTTATAGAAAATGAGAACTATATATCACAACACATAAAATTAAAAAATCTTGTCTGTGTAGCTTTTCGTAAGCGTCATACTGCAACCTTTTCACTCATCCATCGGAAATAGAGTGATTGATCTTATAGCAAGAATTTTTTAAACTTACTTAGTTAGTTTTTAGAATAGAATATTGATCGATATTTAAATTAAAATATTTCAAAAATTGTTTGTTTTCATTTTTTCTAAATAGCTAAGATGCTTTTTCCTTTTGTTTTTCTTAACTTCATAAAATAAGTTTTACTTCGCTGCATTGTTCATCATTATAAGGAACAATAAAGATAATTATACTAAACTGCATAAAATAACAATTTTGTGCAGTTTTTATTAAAAAATTAATTGAAAGTAAAAACAGAATATGCATCTACGTTACTTAGTCATACACGACAGGGGTGATGAAAATCCTAAGGATAATGTCAAGATAATAATCTATTGTGTGCAAAACAGAAATTACTTCCGAGTGTAAGGAAACAGGAGCATACAGTTGTATTTATAGTCTAATATTTTCAGTAAAAACTTTCCAATAGAAATGCATTATCACAGAAATATTGATCTGATAAAATTAATCTGTTAAACCAAAACTTATTTGATTCAACTCTCAACACACAAACGAAGACCGAATTCTAGAGTTCAAAAGAAAAAATATCATGGATATCATATACGTATTCAATAAAACTAAATAGATTTCTTTCTTACTTAACTGAATCAATAGGGGACTTTTTTACCGCTAATAAAAGTTTTCAAAGACGAAATATAACACTATTTTGCTTCTAGGGTAATTTATTATTTTAGCTAGAGCGAACTCCGTTTCACTCAAGCCTATTTCTGTATAAATGCAGCTTTCGATACCTGTCATTCTTAGACATGCACCAAAATCAAAACTGGTTTGGAAGTTTTGGTTTGAGTTTTGAAGTACAATCTGTTTCGATGTATTTCAGAATGAAAAGGAAAAACTCAAACTCAAAATCAAAATCAAAAGTATTAGATTTGGTGTGTGTCTGACCTCTCTTCGTTGACAGTACCTACTATTTGGCTAAGAACTCAGTTGTGTTTCGGAAATCAGTGTAATAAAGCGCATTTTTAGCCTTTCGTGAACTCACTCATACCTCCATGCAAAGCATTTTATCCATTTCGTCGATTTTACGGCGTTTATTGGATAGCGAATAAATTGCGCTTCTGTCGCCATACATGATCTAACGCAAGAAAACACACCGATTGCGTTCCCACGCGTTTTAAAATAAGAATTGAAATGCGTTTGTATGCGTTTGCTCTGATTAACGCTAAAAAACTCCTCATAGTTCTTAAAACGCGTTTAAAAAGATAATTACAAACGCCTTTATCTGCGCTTTTGTCATCACTCAATACCGAAACGCACCAGGACGCCAAAGTTTGCAACATAAACGCATCTAACTGCATCTAAACTGCGTTTCGCGATTACATGGGTAATTTATCATGCTTCAACCAGAAGAAACAATTTTTTTCTTTTATCTCGATTCTTTTGTTCTTATCTTTTAATACGAAACAGGCTCTCATTAAATGACAAAAGTATAGAACACTGGAAATTTCATTGATATTCTCTTTTATTGGCTGCAGTAATGCTGCTATGCATAAATATTAATATTTCAAGTTTATTGATGCCATCGCTGACTTTTTTGATTCCAGAGAACAGAAATTCTCATAAGAAGAACAACACACAAATGCAGAGATCGTTCTAACACAATGTATTTTCCCCCATTTAACATAAAATCGAAACATGTTGTTTCAAACAATAAAGTATTTCTTCATGGCACATTTATCATGAAAAATTAAACATAAACAAAAAGAATCGAATAAATATAAATACAATATTTCATTCTTTTTTTATAATCTAGAACATTTATAATGATTATAGAAAGAACATACCATATAAAAGCAGCAAAAATGTATTTAAATAAGATTTGATTAGATTGATTGAAATTTTCAGTTTGAGTTTCAAACTGTATGCGTCGATTGGAATAATTTGAATCAAAAACTTGAGTATCATTATGAGTTGGTGATAATCAAAACGTATCCAAGATGTAGATGAAAATATTTTTTTGAATAAAATTATTAATTTTAAGAAGGTTGTGAGTATCAATTGAGTAAAGATCCGCATAGAAGATACTACGCCGATGAAAATGAAAGTATAAATGACAAATCGATAGAATCGTTTAACGAATGATGCGATCAGTTTGAAGATTACAGAGCATAAAAAATATTTTCACTTATAAACAATGAAGAAGTTTGAACTTCGAACTACCAGGCAATGCAAGGCAAATTATCAAAAACTCTTAGCAAGTATCACATTGGCATTCTGCTTTTCATAGCAAAGTGTAAAATAGAGTATCAAACGCTTTTCGCAATAAGGATCTTCGATATTTAGATATCATTGTAGATACTTGCTATGAGAAGCACTGGTTATATCATCGTTTATTTTATAAATACAGAAAAACAGAGATGAACGCTAGGCACTCGATGTACAATCTATGTCGATATTTTCTCGTTTCTTGCCGTCCGTCGATGCTGTCATGTGTCGCAATATAATAAAAAAAATGTAAACTTCTCTTTTATTTTGTTGTTTTCATTTCATGTCAATCTTTTTACACAAAGCAACAACCATTCTGTTCACATTTCAATTCTGCTTTGTTCGACATGGCTACTTCGAAATATTCACATATATATGCTTAAGTTCTTCCTTCCAATATTATGGAAGTTCCATGATAGAACTACGAGATGAAGCATTTTAGGATTTAATTCGTCAAATTTCTACAATAGGATCCGATGAAAGACCGAAACAGGGTGAAGGAAGGGGGGAGATTTTAGTTGTGTGAACTGGCGAGGTGGGATTCGGTGGACAGGGTGAGGCTAAGAAATTTTCGATAGGACTAGGCAAAATACATAAATTGTTTCTTCTTTACATAAGAAGCATCAAAAAAAGATTGATCGATCTCCAGCAATATTATTTTGCGCTCATATCATTTTTAATTGTAGCCTTTTAAAACGATTGCACTCTAATTGTAAACATTAAAATTAAAGTTAAACTTTGCCTCTCTTAGCCACTAGAGTGATTGTTTGTAGGAAGTTGGTCGAAAATAAGGGAAGCATGGGATATGAAATCGAAAAGAACATATTATGTGGTAAAATTTATCTGGTATCAAATGGCAAAAGAAATATATTTTGTCATCGGTGCGTTATTGAAATATGAGATCTGCAAAGTCAAGTATTTCGAAAACAGGAATGCCGCCGAGGCTCGCAGGTTGTGTACAGCCGAGTTCATAGGAAAACCTTGCGATGGAAGAAGCATCGAATGAATGGTTTTGAAATCTCATGGAAGCATGACGATATGACGGCCTCTTGGAGTTTATTGATATAGAGCATTTGTGGAAAGAGAATGCTACATTAATCACCTGCTTAATTTGTTCGAAGCTAACTTAAAGGTATTCAGTGTTGCTTGAGTGATTTTCCAGACAAAGAACAGGTGTGCCAAGGAACTTCTTAGTAAATATTAGGGATGCAACGGTGACAGTAACCATTCCAACCGGTAACCGTTTCACTATGGTTACCGTTATAAGACGGCAAAAGCCGGTATTAGCCAGTATTAGTCGGTATAAACCGGTATAAGCCGAAATGAGCCAAATAAGGTCGTTCAAAGGCAGTAGGGCGGTTGCAGCAACGACCGGTTATTTTCACCGTTACGTTCCTTGAATAAACCGGTTACTGGTTGGACCGGTTGGTACAGTCACTGGTAAGGGTGGTTACCGTTAGAACGGTGGACCGGTGATTCACCGTCACCGTTGCATCACTAGTAAATATGGTGGATCTACTAGGGTAGCCTACTTACAAATCAGAATGATTACTAAAGCAGCTGGAGAATCTTGAGCAAGGGTTTATAGGAGGGGTAGCAGCGAGCATCCTGCCTTGAACTTAGAGACTTCCAAGAAGATGCACAAGACACCTCTTCTTTCATTACACATAACGTTTCAAAGTGCGCACAATCCTGCTTTTGGATTTTTTTCAGAATTTGTTTTTCCGTTATAGAGGACATAGAGGACACTATAAAATAAGTTCAGGAGAAACCAAATGAGACAAAGACTGATGCTTCTATCCTCCCCTTCACTGTCCAATATGCAATTCAAGTACCAAACGCTCTTGCATTCCTGCTACTGAGCGGTACGCTGTAAAGCCCGAAATCGGTTGATAATGGTCTTTCGTTCTCAGAGAACGAAAAATGTTCGTTTGGCGTTTGATGAAAGACAAAAAAACGTTTGCGCAAAACCTTAGCGAATCACACGTGTTTTGGTTGGACTATCAACCAATCGTATTTCGACGATGGGGAATCCAGTCAATCACATAATTTACCCAGTAGGAGTACGTTTCTTTCTAATGTTCTCAGATGATCAGTCAACCTATTGCATTTGAATGAAAAATTCCAATTTTTTTAATCCACTTTTGCCTACGATCCAGGTGATTTTCATTGATTTTCATAAAGAAACTATCGAATTCATGAGATAGTAGTTCAAAATCAGAAATTGTAATCCGATGAATATTCTGACAGACCCCATATTTCTCAAGATTCCGTTGTTTATCCGAAGCCTGACAGTGAAATTGAACACAAATATAAACGGATTCTTCGTTCCCCATTCGCCAAAATCATTTAAGCTTTCATGCTGATGTTTTATCCGTCAATACGGAAAGGAAAAGATGTTCTGAAGGACTTGGCGTTCGCCGTTGTTAACCTCGAGAACCACTGGGAATGACTGGCAACATCATCAAAGTAGGCGTTTCGAACAAATAACCGTTGCCCAACTGAAAGTTGAACATCGAAAAAGTGGTAAGAGAATCGAATTCCTTGTCCGCATTACTTTTAGCAGAGCTTTCTTCGGAAACATATTTTCCTTATGAAAACCTTTTCTTTCGGTAGCAAGTGAAAAGCCATTTCTCTGATTCGTTAAATTCGTAGCCATCGGGATGACTACATGTAGAAACCAAGCGCAGAGTCAAAATCCTTGCCCTCGATAACCTACACCAATGTACCCTCAAAAACTTCAAAAAGCGAAGAATATAGAAGTTAATTTCTGTGATTGATATTTTTGATTTCTCTGATTTTTTGATAAAACTGATTAAAAAAATCGGAGAAATCAAGTGTTCCCCCTCCCCTCGATATTGTGACAGAGAATATATCTTATTGTAAATTACCGTTTACGAACGAATAAGGTAAAAGAAAACAGCAGTAGTTTTCCAAATCTTTTACAGTGATCGTATCTGATCAATCACGCTAATATCCGGCCATCGTTTACAGCTGGCGTGTAGCTACGGCAACCGTTTACGCCAATTCTTCACGCTCAGCGTTTAAGAAGGTGTGGATGTGGGTATTTGTTTCGGTGTATGTGTGTTTATGGGATTCGGTTTCGATGTCGGTGCGGATTTGGTGCTAGTGTGTGCTCATCGCAGCCTCACAGCAAGACACAGATTTCCCACCCTCGACAATAACGACACCCACAACGAATGCCACATGGACACCCAGAAGGGGGCACCTACATCAACAGGCAGACCGTTTATGAAACCTAAACCCCACACCCTCCAAATTTCCAAAGCTAGACTTTTTATTTCAACTACAATATTTATTCCCATGAAAGTTTTCTATAGGTTATCCTAGTGGAGGATTGGGAATCCGTCATTAGTGTTTTTCAATAGAGTTACCACTGCTTCGAACCCACATCGATCTCAAGTCCTAATTTCAGCAGGTAGACTTTTTATGCCAACTGCAATAGTTATTCGGATGAAAGTTTCCTATACGTCAACGAGGTCGTGGAATTGGAATCCGTGATTGGTTTTTTTCATTAGAGTTTCCACTGTTGTGAATCCGCATTGATTACAAGTCGAAATTTCAAAGCGTAGTCTTCTTTTGTCAACTAAAACCTTTATTCTTATGAACGTTTTCTATAGCCCAGGAGAATCATTCCAACAATTGGATCGAATCGGATGCCTGCCGAACGTCATCATGTTTCTATCAGAGTTTCTCTATTCCGACAAAATCCCATTGGATTCCTGGTTGCGATGCGATATTCGGAGCCTTACTTGTCAGGACCTGACCTCTATTGTCATTTCTTCTGTTTTCCATGTGATATGATATGTCGTTATTTCCCTTTATTTGTTTATTGTTGTTATAACTTCTGGTGAAATAAACAGTCAGTTAAGATACTGTATAACAATGAACTCACGTGTCTTTATTTTATCCACTCGCAGGTGGAACAGTATCTTACATTAGTGTTCGATTTTATCGAATCCTACTAACGGAATCCGATCGGATTAAATCGTACGACCTAACAGGCCTCTACTATTGGGATTAAATGCTAATTCGTACACAAATAAGAAAATGTGTTTCTCCCGTCGGATCCATTAGTGGTTCCACAACCCGGATTCCCATAGGATTTCATCGGAAAGTCGGATCCCATCAAATCCGATCGGATTCGGTGTTGGATTCGTCCACCTGAGAGGTTATCGAGGAGGAGGATTGCGTATCGGTCATTAGATTTTCCATTAGAATTACCGCTGCTTAGAACCAGCATCGATCCCAAATCCAAATTTCAAAAGATAGCTTTTTTGTAAACTACAATCGTTATTCTGATGAAAGTTTTCCAGAGGTTATCGAAGTTGAGAATAGCGAATCCGTGGCTAATTTTTTTCATTAAGGTTATCATTGATTAGATTTCGCATCCATCCGTAGTCGAAGTTCCCAAAAGCAGACTTTCTATGTGAATTCCCATCGTTTTTCGAATGAAAGGTCTCTGGAGGTTATCGAGGTCGATTAATCCGAATCCTTCTGTGGTTTTTGTTCCTAAGGTTCCATTGGTCAGTGGCTGGAGGTACAACATTCGTGAACTCAAATGTTAGTGTCTTTTTAGCTACCCAGGTCGAACGATACGGACCGTAACATCATTAAAATAGGCCCGTATACGGCCGTATTTTCACAGTATACGGCTCCGTATACGGTACTATTTTTGGGCACAGTAATAAAGGATCGTATACTGTGAAAATACGGCCGAATACGAGCCTATTTTAATGATGTTACGGTCCGTATAACTGCGTCCACTCAATGGTCCGTAACGGATATCCGTTTTCATGGACCTGGGTATTTGTTTCCTTGTTCTGAGGAACGGTTGTTGAAAGTTTATATCGCGTCAATCATGGTATTATCGGAAAGATACCGGCTATTGGTTGACGGTGGGTTCTCTCGTGCATGATATTGAGGACTGTGCACCCTGGGAAAATGCGTAAAGGTATTATGACTTGTGGCTCGTATCATGTTTTTGTGAAACAGCAGAGCAGTACTGTTTCATTCTTGCTTGCATCAATTGCAAATTTTGCTTTGAAGATTGACTTCAAACTGACGCGTCGAGATTAAGATATATCTTGAGTATAGTTATAACTTTGTAGAAACTAGACTTCAATAATTGGCAGTACATCTCACGTACAGTTGGAATAAAGTGGGAGTGCAATGAAGTAGGCCTGAATTAGACGTGTTTGTTAGATGATGCTTTCGTCTAGGTTTAATATTTAAATGGTCCGAATTTAGTTTCATTACAGTATGCAACTTGCAATTTGTGCAAGTGTGATTTCCGTAATGTGCGAGCGTACCAAAGTCCATCGTTTTAGTGTAACTCGGTGGAGTTTGTTATGCTTGAGTTAAGAGAAACAGAACTCTTCCTAAAGAGTAATGTTTTCGAGCAAGTTTTCATCGATTATAATTATAATTACTAGTCGAATTGTTGTGATATATACGGAAACTCCCAATAGATTTTAATCTGAATCAGACTCGGTAGCAGACGATTTTCATCGGTTATTATCATAAGCATTATTATGATGATTCTGGCAGAAAATCAAAATCATAATGGATTGCAATTGAAACTATAATTCATCTCACAGCATTTTCATCGATTATAATCAAAATTACCAATCGGATTATTCTGCAACAAAATTAAAATTATTATCGATTGATATTGATCGATAATTTTGATTTCAATCGATTCTAATTTTGATTTTATTGCAGAATAATCCGATTATCGATTTCGATTGGGCCCATAGGATTTTGAAATGATAACCGCTAAAATTTTTCACTGGGTTAACTTGAACATGTATCATTATTCATGTTGTTTCAACCTGTCTTATGCGCACAAAGTATAGAAATAGAAAACTTACACGTCAATTCATAGTGACGGAGGTTACAAAAATGATATTTTCTTTATGTAGCTTGAGTTGAAGACTTTTCACAATGTTCATTTAAGTTGAGGCAACATCAATTGTAGCTTCAATCTTATGAATTTCTCGTGTGACAAGCTAGTGAATATGCACATCTAACTCTATGGTGAATCATATTATATCGATGAAGTAACTTCAGCCAAGTAGAAAGATCTTGAGTGGTGAAACTTTATATGCATGTCTGTTTTTTTGTCCATTCGTTGCGTGCTAGGAAATGACTCGTTTCAATGGATCCCATTAAAAAATGATGTACATTATTATCTAATGCATGCCGATGCGAAAAATTGCATCCTCAAATTAAGAGAAATTGTTTAATGAGCAAAGTCTGCATTAGATGATTACCTAGAGAGAGAAAGAAGGAGGTGTAGCAAGTGCGTGTTTGCATAGCACATGCTAATATTTCCTGAGAGATTTGAAGACTTAACATTCAAGAATATATTCGCTATGCTATCATTCTCATAACTGAATTTCACAGAAGTCACACTTAGCTGCATAGACGAAGCACATCAATGAACTCCACTGTTGACTTAGAGGAAATTACTAAGCTTCATAGAGCGTCTCAAAATCTTTTCATATCATCCGGTCTTGCCATTTTCATTCTTGGAACATTCGGAAATTTAGCCGATATTATGTTGTTTATTCATCTCGAAAGTCTAAAAACATTAGCCAGTTCAATGTTTTTACTCGCATCATCCATTGGTAGTCAGTTTGTGCTGATTTTTGGCTTATTGCCACGAGTTATTCAAGGCTTCCAAGACTACGATTTTCTTGGCTATTCAGCTTTCCTGTGTAAAGCACGTTGGTACTTGAGAACCGTAAGTGCTACATTCTCATTGACCTGTCTATGTTTTGCTTCTATTGATCGCTATTTGATCTCATGTGCCAACATACGTCGTCAACGAATAACTACACTAAAACGAGCTCGCTGGATGATTATTATCGCTTCTATCTTTTGGTTCATCGTTCTCTCGCCATTCGCCGTATTTTATACAACAGAAGCACGGTCATGTTATATTGTCAATATAGACTTCGCAAACTTTGCATCGTATTTCAATTTTATTTACTACAGCATACTACCATTCAGTATTCTATCGATTTTCAGTGGGCTGACTTGGCACAATTTGGGCGTACAACAAGCAATATATGTGCGTGGGGGTGGTCGTTTGTACGATCAAGTTACTCGCATGATTATTGCACAAATTATTGTCCTGGTTTTTACAAGTTTCCCAAATACCATCTTTCAACTCTATCTGATATCAACAAGCACGACATCGACGGATTCATTACTTTACGCACAAGAAAATTTGGTCAATAATATATGTTTGATCGTTGGTGATCTTACTTATGCTCTACCATTCTATGTTTATTGGATTGCTTCACCAATCTTTCGACGAAACATTCAATCCATGTTTCGAATCCGTCAACGAATTGCACCTCCAGCGAACATACAATAACGTGACTTTCCCCTATCTAAAAAAGGGAACACAAGCTATTGTTAATGAACAAATCGATTTGACAATGCGATTTAGCACACCCCCCCCCCCGTCCCATATGTTTGGTGTTTGCATCTTTCGCACAATTAATGTTAACTTCAATTAATGTTCTGTAGCTTCATTGTCCCCTTCAATTTTCAATCAGAAGCAAAAATCAAAACCTGAAACTCATCTACACTCATGGGCAGTCTACCTTTTCTTTTTTGCACGGCGCTTTCCCCTAAGGGGAAGCTACCATCAAAAAGTCGATTTTCAGACAACCACGGATTTTGAAAGCCCAAAGTGTTAAATTTCAGATTCTGTACAATTTTGTGCATCTTGGATGGTTTTTAGGGGTGAAGATAGCAGTTTTCTGGAAGCAGTATTAGAAATATAACGATTTTCCGGCATTTTCTATTCATTAAAGAGATGTGACTGTGGTCGATAGACTTGTAAACAGTTGCTAATGAGAAACACATATACCATCTGTTATTTTAATTAATTGGAATAATGTGGTGGGTTTTCAGAACCAGACTTTTCGAAGTCTTTCCTAATAAAAGAGGTTTTGAGTGATTTTCAATGATAGTTTTGATTCATTTCTGCTCGTTCCTAGCATAAGTACGCTATTTTCGATAGTGCATTCACTGAATAAAATTAGAGTGTTCACTCTGAGATAGCAAGAGGAAAAAATTAGCATTGCATTGTTTATTCTGCAAATTAGTCAATAAAAGTTTCTACTGAAAAAGAATATTTCACTGTTTATAATAGTCATAGTTCTGCATATATCTGCGATGAAAGTTGATCAAAATATCACTTATCTACTACGGGCGCTATTAAACTCTCAACACTATCTCTATCATAAATGTAGCCGGACGTCTATGCTTATAGAGTACGGCATACAAGACGAAACTGTGCTATAGGGGAAATAACAGTCCTAGTAAAATCAAAAATTGTTTCATATTTTTATTTAATCATGTCACTTAAAAAGAAAATTTTACGCTGATTTCAAATATACATAACATTGACTAATTTTATCTCATACACACTCATTTACATATCTTATAAAGTTGCTGCTTTGTTTTCGCAAAATATACGAAGATACCTATGTCTAGAAACGTATGTAGCTTTTTTTCGAAATTCGATTTTAATGCCGTGATAACTACATAATAGTGGCGTCGTAAACCCCTTAGTTCCGACTTGTCGTAGGAAAAATGTGTTGAATATCCGAATAAGATCGAATTTCGAAACAACGGTACATACAATTGTTGACTCAAGTCTTCTCTTTTGTCTAAATCCAATGGTAGCTTTCTACTTCTTCTACAGTTCGAGAAAACGATGGCTTGTAAAAAGAGCACCATTTTAAGAACTAATTTGCCAATAACTCATTGAAAAGAATTGTATAAGTCAAAACTTTACAAAACATTAAGTGAACACAAAACACATATTGCTTGAAAATTTCCTTCAACTTGACCCATGACTAACGGGAACCTATTACCGAGGAGGGTGTGATTGCACAATCATCACTGATGTTATCTTAATATTCGTGTGTGTGTGTGAACGCTTGTTTGTTTCTCTTTCCTGTTTCCTTCTCCTTTTCTTCTTCATCTGCACACTCCGATTTAGAAAATATTCCTATGTATATTGATTCCTTCAATACCCTCTACTCGTCATTCGAGCGTATCTAATTCATGTATTCTCTTCTCTCTTAACTCTTCCTGGTTACTCGCTTATCTAGTTCTTGTTCTCATTTCGTTTCTCTTCAATGGAATATATTATTGTATTTTCATCTGTATTCAATTCTACTTAACTCACCAATATTACTATTCGTCATAATCACTTATTTTGGTACTTGGAATTTTCAACAGTTGTAAGTCTGATTCTTGTCTCAACACAACCGGGGGCTTTCCCTTAGCGTCTCCCTCATCCTTGAAATAATATTGTGTTTATGATTCCGATGAGATACTTTATATCATTGTTGAGTGGGAGTATAATTAGTATATGCTCGTTTTTAACATATCATGATCCACTAAATCTAATTGTATATGGCCTTTCACACATCGTGTAATTGATATGTTCCTAATGAAAAAATCTTGTTAATTCTGTATGAACCCATCCAATGAAATTACAATATTTTTCCTATCTTTGTTATTTATTAAAACCCAATCATTCGGTTATACTTCATCCATACGATCTTTCGAGTGGTGGTCGTATTAAATTTGTATCTTAATAGCATATGATTTTAGATGTTGATGAACATTAACATGTTATTGATTGATCTGCTATACACTGTTCGTGATATTATTTAGTTCATCATCAGAAATAATAGGTATTAGTTCATTTTCAGATGAATTCGCGTCTTTATCATAAACCATGTGGGATGAAAGTCTGTCTGTAGCATAATGTTGTCGAACTCCGCATGCGAATAATGCACGATCAACACATTCGTCCCATTTATCAGCAGCATTGCCAACTCCAAATTTTTCTAGGGTACCACAGCAAATACACAATTGAACCAACCAATGACACCATTTGACTACGGATGATAAGCAGATGTTAAAATATGTTTGACGCCGATTAGTTAAAAATATGCATTTAGATTTGTAGTAAACTTTTTTCCTTGACTAGTCTCTATCTTTGATGGGCAACCAAAGTTGAAATTTAATTTCTTCAATAAAAAGTACTTAGTCGCAATGCCATCTTAAGCATTTTGGGTCACTCTAGCTATCGGCTATTTTGTTGTATGATCAATTGCAACAAGTATTCACCGGAATGGGTGTGGGTGTGAATCATCTTTTCATATACACTACACTTTCGATTTCGTCAATGAGCACCATTAAGAATGCATACAAAGCGTCTGCTTATGTTGTCATCGTATGGTGGCTTCCTGACACGCTCTGGCTATATGATAATGATGTATCACTGGTTACAGGTTCTTGTTTTTATCACAATAATACTTTGTTTTGACTATGCGATACTTTTCATGTGTATCATTCTAATTATCTGATATGCATATTTTAACCATGATAATTTTTGGAATTTTATGTTATCGAAACATACAAATGGCAAACGCTGCTACCCGCCCAGCTCTCGATCGACAACTGTCACTCATAGTTTTCATTCAGATTTTACTTACTGTTATTGGTGTTAGTCCGTATGGTAAAGTTGGTGCGTATTTGATTATTGCGAGTAGTATTGGAAAGAGTGCAAATCAAGAACTTATGTAGACTACGGTTGCTAATAGTACTTATATTTTTGGTATAGTTGCTTATGGAGTCAATTTTTATCTGAGATTTTTCGGGTCAATGTCTAAGTCACGTTTTAGGGACGGCTCTGTGTTCTTCTGTTTGCATCTCTTCGTTTCAGACATACTGTGATGGATTAAATACTATGATGGCGACAAACCCAGCGCATTTTTCCTTTGACACGATAGTCTATGTAGGTTATTCATGATTTTGCTTCTCTTCAAATTCATCAAATCAAACTCATTTCAACATAGTCTATAGTATCTTAATATCATTCAAAATAATGAAATCAGCAATCAATTTAGATAGAAAGTATGCATTACAATCGTCTTCATAGAAAGATTTATTCAAGACGTTTTCAAGAAACAATCTTGAAGTGAATTTAATCTTTTAAAAAGATAACTTTTGATTAGTCTTGTTATATCTGATCACAAACGGATGGCGTTGAAAGTCGTCGGAAACTGGATATCTGAATTGCAATTCTGTCACTTCACACTCTCTAATCAAAGATCAAAAATAAAAGTGATGTGTTTACTATGGAAGTATCATTGAAGTTCTTCAATAATTTATTGTTGAGATACAAACACTTTGCTAATATATATTACAGGATAATGCGCAGAATCAAGACAGATGATGAAAAGGGTTCACGCTAGAAATGAATAGCAATTTTCAAATACATCGGAAGATAAACGTTGAAAATCACTATTAGTAGCTAATATAGCAATATGCTCATTGTAAGCGTTCATCAACTGAAATTGTACAACACAGCGTAGGACATCTCTAAACTACTTGTTAGTATGTGTGTCGATGTATCAGATGGAGATTTCCAATGAACAATTCTTCAACCTACGGTAATTATGGAGAAGAGAAATGCTAAAGAGTCTAAAGATACATGAGAAGGTTGTTGAGAATCACACTACCATATTGACTGAGTAGAAATTGTATTCGTTGTACGTATCACTTGAACTGATTGGTCAATTTAGTCGAAGGATTTTCACTGTAGGTTGACAACTGATCGTAATTGGACCAAGATTGGAAGAGATCGACGGAGAAAAGTGTACTTGACTCCAGTGATAAAAAACTCTTAGATTTATGGTACTACAGTTAGAAGCATCTGTCAGCTACTGGTACATCTGATTCATCTACTTTCTTTTTTATGCTATTCTTTAGAATGAAGAAACCTGATTTTTAAGACTCGTCTTTGCTTCTTCGCAGATACAATGACCTCCTTTTTCCGTCTATTTTTCTCGTTCGAAAGTGAAGGAAAACTTTGGACTATTATCGTGAAAAAAACCAACACTGTAGTATGTGTTCCATATTTACGATCAATATACATAGACCATAAAATAGGATAACCATGGTACCTATGACTTTTTGCCAGAGGACAAACTAGGTTGAATTTCAACATTTACAGTCACATATTTGCTTGTTTTTCTGTTTTACTCTTTATTCATCGATCAATTTGCTCTCAAACTTCCTCAAAAATAAATGCAATACTCTTCAGATCATAAGTTCATGTTTTACATAAATGTAAAAAACGAAGAAAATACAGTAAAAAATTAGACTAGTCACTTTCTCCGAGAAAATTTATTTGACAGTAGTTGACAATGAAAGTATCCTCAAGCTGTATGGGATTATGGATCGAAGGAGGACTGCTTATGTTTCCATACACTACTAACTAAGGGTAGAATCGTTCCGGTATCGTAATCGAGTGAATCAAATAACTAATGATGATGACTAAACATCGATGTGTTTCCCAGGGAGTTAGTTCTCAAGATAGCACGAATCTCACAAGAGAGGTGAAAATCATATCTGTAATCAAGTACACACTCACTCGATCAACTACTCGGTACAAACAATCGGCAGAATCACACGATATTATACGGATGCTCAACACGCTATAATTCAGTTTTTGATACCAACATACGCCTACATCTTTCTATGGAATTAAAAATACCCAACTGATTTTAAAAGTTAGGATAACGAAATATATTTTGCAGACTTTCATTATGGTGAGAGATTAAAAGTTGATTCTTAGCTAAATTACATGAATCGGTTAACGATTAATGTCGAAAAAAAGACATCTCTAGAGGACATATAATAGATCGGAAAACGCAATACAGCACAAGTAAAGAAAGGGATACTTTTATCAAGAAAACATATGTCAGCAATCAAAGGAACTCATAAATAGCACACGGCTTTTATTTATTCTACAAATTCAAGAACATTGAGTCTTTCAAACAATAGTTGTGTAGCAAGACGATGCATTGGAGGAATGATGGTCAAATTCAGTGATATTATTTATATAGTACATTAGTTCGTTAGATAATTACGTGGGAACTGTCGAATGTCTACCCCACTTTTGCAGATTTAACTCATCTATATGATTTGTCACTGAGCATATTATAATAAATTGTGTCTGTAGTAATCGAAATTCTCGCAATACAAATCATTCAAAGTCATCAATGAAATAAGAATCAACGATTCTAAATCATGAAATTGAACTTTATTAAGCGATCTGTTGTTCTTGATCAATTCATTGTCCGATAACGACTAATGTCGAAGTTTAATTAATTGAAATATTTCCTGAAACGTATTGTGAGCTTTTTCAGAGAAGTATTTTTCGTTTTCAAGGTCATATCTCTTACAATCTGTGAAAAAGGAAAGTTTTCTGTATCGAAATTTACGATGATAGTTAACGAAGAGTCTCTCGAAACATGCTGCAAATATTGACAATTTCTGTGCATTTGTAATTTTTATATCACTCTGTGTGTCTTGGAGCTTATAAATAGCAATGATTGTTCAATAAAATATAAAGCCCACAGCAACATATCGGAGCCAATGTTACTCATTTTCGTTGGCATCTTATCATCAACTACTCAAAATATGATTATGTAAAAAAAAACTCTTATACTGACTTATTCAAGATTTTCAACTTGATATTCTGCAAGTGAATCTTCTTGCGATGCATAAATTTTGAATGAAACTGTCGGAATTTGAAGAAGTCATTCGATAAGGCAAGAAATATCATTATGTCTAATGTATCGCTTCATCAAGAACAAATGTTCCCGATGTACAATGATGTCCTTCAGTTACAGAAACCTCGTCTAGAAAAAACTGTGTCTCAGAAAAGAAAACCATTCATTTTTTTCAACTGAATTTTAATTGAAAATTTTCTCAATTGAGTCGTTTGAACGATTGAATGACCTTCCCAAAATTTTGAGTGTAATTTTTCAGGCAAGTAATCTTTAAACATATGTTTCTCAATCTCAAGTATTGATCTTTCAATTTGATGCAAGGTCGTTCTTGTTTTTTGAGACAACCAACTTTTCTTAGCGAAAAACTTCAGCTTGAGAATTTCCCATTAGTTTTCATGTGAAAAGAAGCGCCTGAAAAACAACATCAGTCAATCGAGCTTACAATTTACGAGTTTACCGTAGGAGTGTTCCAGCTTCCTTCATTGCATTACAAATTATGTGCCATTTTTTGTTTGATTCGTATTATATCAGCATGTTAGAGGTAATGAAGACCTTTTTACGTCTTTTGAAACCTTCAGAAGTCACTTAGAAGTTTTGAAGAAACTCTAAAATTTTAAAGCCAAGGATTTCTTCTTATATTCATGCATACTTTCTTTGGTTTCCAAAGAATATATGAATACTTTTTTCAGACATTTTCAACGAAAAAAATAACATAGGAAAAAATGTGAGAAAGTAGATGCAGCATCCAACTCCTTATCCCTAAATTTTTCTGCGTGATTTCTAACATTCAATAAATGGATCTTTTGATGAACAAGTACGAGAAAATTGATTGCCATAGAGAAAAAGACAGCATGAACGCTCATTAACGACTATTGATACAGTAATTTTGTCTAACAATGTAATCTATTTTTTATCTGTTCACAGCAAACATACGGATTAGTGTGGAGTGAATTCTTTTTCTACGACATCAAGTATGCTGAAAAAAAAATACTAAGTATTTAAATATATGTTCAAATACTAACTAACATCAAATGTTTTTGAAGATTAATTTTTCACTGCAAAAAAAATATGATTGTAAAGTCACGTAATACTACTCTACTTCTCTATTGCATGGTCCAATGGCATGAACGAAGTATTGAAATCGATGGCAATTCTTCTGACTAATCAAACATTCTTTGCAGTGCCACCTATTAGAAAATTTACATGCCTGTCAAGCATGTTTTATGATTCTCATTAATTCTCTCTTGGGAAAAAAGACTTCTGGTAGAAACCCTGTCAGCCACTTTGATTAGTCATAGAGTCGAATTAAATAGCACAATCATAAATTCCTCGACAATAACAACGAAGCTGTCATCGATGACATTTAACTATTCGAAGAATAGAACTAATAATCTGAAAATGTAACTGCATTAGAAATATAAGGGCATCTTTTCTAAATCAGTGAAATAGCTATGTCTAACTCTATACATATTTTCATCTGTTATTACTAGAAATATAGAAATTTTGTGCGCACTAACTACCGATGCTACTAACACCGTCATCTTATCGATGAAAATGGGCAACCGTATTTACCAGATAACTAAAATTATGGGTCGAAAAATTTGAACTCAACCAATTTCTATGTTCACTCAACTCGTGAAATTTCAATAGAATGTCTATATATACTAACTTCTTACAAATGTCACTGCTTCTATAGACTCTATATTCATGACTTACTGCCGTGTATTTCTAGCAATCCTACATGTGTACATGTCTATCTATTACATTGATCCTATAGATACATATAAATATACATAGACAATAGTATGCTCTCATAAGATGCAATGGTTTGTTTATATTATTCATGTTATTCTTAACTAATTTTCAAATTAATAATCTCAAATAAAAAAAAATATCAATAATTTCTGCAAGTATCTATATTTTGCTCGTTGATTGATACACACATACGGACATATAAACACAATAATCACAAAGCAAGAGAATGAATCATATTTTGAAAATAAAGGATCAGATCATAAATGCACACACACAAGAGCTCTATCTACATTGAAAAAGAAGAAAGAAAAAATTTAACAGTATTTGGCATTGTGTGGTTGATAAAATTCATAACTAGTTGGATAATTCCCAACCGTTTTCTGCATATGTGGATAAGATCCATGTGCATGATACGATAAATCCTGCTGATTAGTTGATGCACTCGTGTCCGACATCGATGTCGAAGGTATTTGATTTGCCATGTACTGTCGTGTTGTTGCTGGGAAATATGATTGTGCGGAGTATGGCCAGTATCCATTTGACGTTGGAATCGATGATGAACCATAATCATTATTTGAAGAATAAATATGTTGTGCATTTGGATGGTTACCATTTTGAATCTGATAAAAATTCGATTTATTATTAGTTATTGATGATGAATTTACTGTTGAATCATAGATTCCAACAGCAGTCATTGTATCAAAAAGATTAAAATTTGGTATTCTCATGGATGACGATGACGATGATGATGATGTTTTCGGTGATGATGGATGATTATATGTTGATAAGTGATCACCTGATTCACTGGCTTCGACTGGTTCTACTTTTGGAGTTGGATATCCACCGGCATGTTTCTTAAAAATTGTTCAAATTTCAAGAAAACAAACAAGAAACAAAAAATATTTATAATACTTTTTTTGGTGATTCTAAATAATCAGACTCATCTGGTGTCGTCTCTTTTTCCATTTGAGTACGTGTACGGCTTTGTTTTGTTTCGGTTTGAGTATTTGGACTTACGATAGTCGGTGAATTTCTGTGTCCTTTTTGTCGTGTACCTTGCTGATGTCGATGATGATTATTTGATGATTCTTGTTTGAAACGACGACGTCGCCGTAAAAACGAACCATTTTCAAACATGTTATGAGACTCTGGATGAAGCATCCAATAGGATCCTTTGCCTATTTATAAAAAATAATTCTATGATTTCATGCATGTAAACATCGTTTGAAAACAAACCTGGTCGTTTATCATCTCGTGTAACTTTAACAAAACAATCATTTAATGATAGATTATGTCGGATAGA
The DNA here is from genome assembly GCA_900239685.1 of Rotaria macrura. Taxonomy (NCBI): domain Eukaryota; kingdom Metazoa; phylum Rotifera; class Eurotatoria; order Philodinida; family Philodinidae; genus Rotaria; species Rotaria macrura. The sequence continues at coordinate 45,781 of OENT01001019.1, forward strand.
ATTTTGCCAACCTTGTTTATTTTCACGATAATACTATTGGCAAGAATATAAAAGTTCATCGTATCATTTCTATACGTCAGACTAAGAAAACAAAAGACATAGGAGGAAGAAGATCGACTGATTTGCCTCCTGCCTTTGCGACAATGTCTTTTGTACATCTTAGAAGAAAAGAAAAACTTACTGGATAATGATCCATAATATATTGATAAATGCCATTCAAGGTACACTTTTGACCTGGACTATTTTGAATAGCTGATGTTATTAAAGCTATATAACTCATGGCTGGTTTAGCCATTTCTTTAGAATTAACTGTTGCCATTGCATAAGAATAGGCAGCCGCTGACGGACGTGATAGTAAATGATATGCAGCTGCATCTGTATAACCGGAGTATGGATTCGTTTGATGAACATTATAGGAGGGTACTGAAGCGGATGTTGTTTGCATTAAACGATTTGTCGTTGGTCCATAATAGGCTGCGGCAGCAACGGCTGCTGCACTAGTCGAATCGTAATAATTTGGAAAATTTGCTGCCGTTAAATTATTGTTTGTGGATTGAGTAATCGGTGGTGATGTTGAGTTTGTCATTACTTTTATTTTGTTTTGTTTTATTCGTTTAATGAGAGAAACAAACAGGAAAGAATTAAAATATTAATTGATTATCACAGTGATTATTTTAATAACAAAAAAAAAAGAAAAAAAACAATAACATTGATACTATACGCCAAATAAAACAAACAAGGGTCTAGTCGGTGTATAACATTAAAAAAAAGAAATCAACTGGGGGATAGACGAATGTATGTTTTTCGTAATAATAAACAGAAATTACGATTTGATCGACTGTTTTTATTACTTTTTTTCTCTCCCTCTCTCTCTCTCCCTCTCTTTCTGTCTCTATTGCTTTTTTTCCACAGCCTTGGACACGAAGATTTTTTTTCTTGATTAAATAAATACAAGTTCTTCCCGATAATCAAGAATAATATAACAAGCGCGAAGAGACTGCTACTAACATATGCTTACTCATCAAGCAATTTTTTTCTCTTTCATCATTATAAGAATAACAAATCCAGTCGAGTTTTTCTTCGCTCTCTTGTTGTACTTCTTCTTACTGCCAATCGCTATTGCTGATGACATTCTTTTCTCTCTTACACGAATCAGAATTTTTGGCCAATCAAAATCATTCCATGTTTATATCGTTCGTCGTCCAGGAGAAAGAGAGTGCTGTTGTTACTATACGTTTGACAAGTCGCGGCTGGTCTATGGGAATGAAAAAAAAAGAAGAAGAAGAAATAATACTAAAAGAAAAATTGCACGATTTATTGATATAAATCAATTAAAATCAAGATAGAAAATACTTTCATTTACATTTCTACTGTTAACAGAAATGATAGATTTCAGATGCTATCAAAGTTTTCAAATTCTCTTTTAAAGTCAACCAACGATCATCATGCTCGTTTTCTGCTGAGAAAAAACCCTTTTGTAAAGAAAAGGGTGTATGTCTCCTTTCATTTCCTTCGAACCTGCTATTGCTGCTTGTAGATTGAAAAGAGTTTCATTCTTTCTTTTTTTTTACCAGTTACGAGCAATCTGAAAAATAAAATGATCTTTGACACATGTCGATAATCCATTCTTGCGGCGCCGCATAGTAAAACTTTGATTTTGCCTATTGGATATAATTAGTGTCGGGTTAAGTTCGTCACGCGGTCATTTAAGATCATTGACGTCGTTGAAATAATATTTGTATAAACACATAGCCACCGTCAATCAACGCAAGGTGTTCATCTGTTTTTTTTTCTACTTTTTGTTGTAGTGATTTATATATATAAAAGGCTTCGTTTGCTAGCTAGCTTCAAGCTATGAAAATATAGGATAAAATCAAACGAATAACATCAGCCACATTTGAATGAATTCAGGAAAATAAAATTAAAATCATTAAAAAAAGTCACTTACAGTATGATTTATTGGTCATTTTGAGTATATCAAAGTGAAGTAAATAAATCTGTTGCTAGTTATACTATGTCTATCTTCATCTTATACTTTCTCTTCTCTGCATCTTTCACGATCATTTCTTTGTATCCTAATGGATTAGTTTTTTTTAATGATCAAAGCATATATTTATACAGATTTGTAACATAAATACACATTCATTGACGAGGTCTCATAACAAACTTTGTTATCCTAGCCTCTCTTCTTTGTTTTTTTCTCTTAAGCACTCAGAACGAGTGCAAAATGTTTTTTCTCTTTATATAGAAATATATATATATATATATATATATATATGGGTGGGTGTATGTGTGTATATATAAGTAATCACAAGCTCATCAGTATTAGTTCCTATATTCATAAAAATTTTAAACGAATATTTAATTCATTCATTCACCATCCGATAAAACATTATGTTTGATCATTTCATATGAGTGAACCGAACAACATTCACATATGGTAGTTAATGTTAAGAAAACAATTAATTTGGCTCAATCTTGACTATACTTTTGATATCTGCTGTAAGTCTATATAAACATAACTGAAAAAAAAAGAAGAATTTCCTAATAGAATTTACAGATGTGCTTTAGTCTTCGTTTCGTTCTGTAGAAATCATTAAACTATGAAAAGTCACAGTGTCTGAAGACATTCATGTTGTATGTCAACGATTCATACTTATATGTATATATAATTGTGATCTTCGTGAAACTATGTAGTCAATAGTTAAGATGTAGCATTTGATAGAATACACTTGACTTTTTTTTCGATTAACTGTGTGCAAATGAAATAACAACAAAACTAACAATCGTTATATGTATTTGCTTTAATCAATCTAGCTTTAAATTTCATTTCTTATACAAGCAACAAGAATGAATATTCGATGAAGATCGCCCAACAAACATATTTTTTTACTACTGTTAGCTAATACTGTAATGAAATAAACTTTTCTCATTTCATGAGAATTGAGCACAGCTGTTTGATTGATGAGACAAAATTAGACATGATTAGTATGTTTTTGTTGTTGTTGTTGTTATTTGTCGTTATTTCACATCCAACTGTTCCTCACATCAATTTTTATCGGTTGTAGACTAATGGTTGTTGATTCAAGGCAACAACTGATTGACCCTCGGGTATTGCACATATATATATTTTTTTCTTTTCCTGTAGACCTAAAACTATATTAGAATTGAGTGTAATGCACTATTCTCAATAGTATGATTCTTTTTTTTTTCGATTGTTTGCGAAGAACTTGAAAATTGAATGAACAAAAGTTCCACACTTCTCTCACAATGATGAAATCTCAAAGAAGAACAACATACATTTCTATTCGTTCGCCTCTTCTTATGCTTGCTTGAATCGATGAAGGCGGAGAAGTTGTCAGGAGTAGAGACTGAGAAAATGTTTGTTTAACTTGTTCTATTACCATAGAAAGAACGAAATCTATTCATTCGATGAACAGGAAAATTGGCTAAACTAATTTGAATAAACATAGGCTAGAAAGGATAAGTGCAAGTATAAATCGTATCTCGATGCCTGAAGCTAGTTATCACCGAAATAATAAAGAAAATCGAATGAAATAATATCGAAAAGAAAAGAAGTCCTTTTCTTTTTAACATGTCATAAAGTATTTCAATGATCAAGTTTTCTTTCATTTTTTTTAAATAGAATTACAACTTACTGCATCAATGTTCGATTAAGAAAACAACATAGTACATGTTTTCTTAGACTTTTCTTTTTTACTTAGCCCAATAGCATTTTCTGTCTAATGTTTGATCAGGTTGATGCGCTTGTGTGTGTGTATATATATATGTGCTGATGGCAATCAAATGTCTAGTGAATGTGCTAATCGTCGTGCTGTGCTTTTGATCGGATTAGTGTTGCGTATTTATTCTGTTCATCGCAAAATAAAATGATCATGTTACATACGTATTCTATCCACAGTATGGAACTTTCTTATGTCAATAATTCAACATTATTTTTACAGCTGTATGAAATATAGATCAACGAATCTTGTCGTTTATTTTTATTTTTTAAGATGGAAAAATTTGTTTCAATAAATTTTCAGTAAGTCCCGTTGATTGTTGTTGCTGTTGTTTCTTTTTAGTTTTACGTCGTTGAGCAGCTTCATGTGGATCTTGTTGATCATAGTTCCATTCACGTATATTCAATTTTTCTGATGACGATGATTTCATTTTTTTTTCAAGTTTACGTAATTTACGACCTTTTTCAACATTTTCAATGTACAAGTTTGCTTCACGTTTAGCTTGAAGCACTTCTTGTCGTAATCGTTTTTTTCGTACTTCATTTTCATACTGAAATCGTTCATGAAGATGGGCCCAACGAAATTTCGATAGATATCTAATGGATACATTTTCATGAAAGAACAATGAATTAATACATGCTGATATGAAACCTTACTTGATATTCCAGATATCATCATACCATGGTGTTCGTCTTCGACCGCCAACTTGTTGATTATTCAGTTGCTTGGCTATGAGTTTAGCATCCCGTTTAGATTTGAATTCAACCCAACCTTCTGTATATTTTGGTCCACGTTCTCGTTTACTTTTACCTTCGTTTTCTAATGAACGAAAAAAAAACATTATACACCGCAGGAAATAATGAATTAAAAGGAAACTTGAAAAGCTTTCTTAGACAACAAAAATTTGTCTTCGTATATTAGGTACAATCGATGGGAAAAAAACAGAATGAAATTTAAAATTTAAAATTAAATAGACGCTACCTGCGTTTCACTCTCGTTGCAATAAAAACACTTCTCTGAATTATTATTATTATTTTTCTTTTTGATGCTTCAAAAAGCTTAGAAACACATTATGGGTGAAATTTTGAAATTCATAAAGTGAATTTAAATCAATCACAATGGATAAATCGAATGAATATTTTTCAATTCATCTATGTCTGTCACTTCAAAATATGACATAATAGATCATTTTCTGCGCATCCTATTCAGATAAAATATACTGATTTTATTTCAATTAGAAAATGATTTTTAAAGGGCACGAAAAGTTTCAGTTTGAAAAAAAGGACTAAATAAAAAGTTTTACATCCATTGAATTTAGGAAACCTTCAATTTTCTTTATTGAAAAAATGTCTCATGAAGAAATGGACGTTTTCATGGAGAAGAAAATGTATGATTTTCAATACGTTAACGTTTAAAAAATTTTAAATAAAAATTTAATCCTTGTCGCCGAAGGTGATGCAAAATATTTACCTCTGTACATAAATAAGCATGCGTTTTTCAAATCTATGAATTTAATGGGAAAGGATTATTTCTGAAAAGAACGAAAATATAGAATGTTTGAATCTTACGTAGACTTCAATGCATCTCAGTCGTCTACCTACTTCACTTATATTTTATACTATAGATCGATTACGAATGGTTCGCTACTTTGTTGTCGCAATTATAAGCAGTTGATCTCGATCGATTTGATTCATTGAATGATATGAAAAGTGATGACATTCCTTCATGTCTCTCACAAATTTTCATAGGCACTGCATTAATTAATTCCATGAAAACATGTTCTAGTGATTTCACATAGCATAGTTCTTTACAGTCTGAAGACTGCAGCTCTAAGTAGAATACGGGTCGATGCATCGGATTTTGTATCAGAGGACCCCAATAAAAAATTTTCTCTGATTAAAATCAAATTATTCTGCAACAAAATCAAAATTATCAATCGATTTTAATTTTGATTTCACTAAAAGAATAATTTGATTTCAATCAGAGAAAACGTTTCGCTGGGGGCCCAAACAGATCACATCTTCGAAGCTTTTAGGCTTGTCAACTTTTAAAAACTAGTATAACCAGGATGAGAGACTAGAAACTAGAAGTGTAAAGAAGGTATCAGAACCTTTTTTCTACTCCGGCCTGAGCTGCCTGTCATATGCACAGACCATCAGTTTTTTAGACTAGTGATAGTACTCAGTGAAACGTTTTTGCTGATTATAATCGAATTATTCTGCAACAAAATCTAAATTGAACTCGATTGATAATTTTGATTATCGTAGATCACGAGTTAACCATTACTTCATATTGCTACTTATCCAGTGTTAAATTTTCGGATTAAAACTGATTATTTTGCAATAAAATCGAAATTATCAATCGATTTTAAATCTTGACTTTCCTGCATAATAATCAATTTTAATCCAAAAATTTCATACTGAATAGGTAACAATATGAAGTAATGGTTAAGTCGTGATCTACGATAATCAAAATTATCAATTGAGTTCAATTTTGATTTTGTTGCAGAATAATTCGATTAAAATCAGCGAAAATTTTTCACTGGGTAGAAGGCCAGCAATTCCTTGAACCTCTGCCCAGAACTAGTCATAAGAGGTCGCGGTACGAAAATACTCATGGTGCTCTGTTGGTACCTTAGGTTCTAGTCTATCATCATGTTTGTATTTGATTTAAAAAGCTGATAGCCTTCGAAGATGTGGCCTGCTTCGACCACTGTTATGTATGATGATCATACGATAGTTGATCACTGAAATATCAAGGTACAACAACATAACGTGTATGAAGAAAGAGCACTTGTTCAATTTCGAAAATTTTGCTGCTAAAGAACGAGAACAAGATGTCAACATGAAATTTTATTAATGAAAAAAGTGAAACTTCTTCAAATGGATAATTTAGACTGTCTTGTTCTATAGTTTAAAACTAATTACGTTTAAACTTGAGTTGATGCGGCTTTCCTTCATCTTTTGAGACTGAGAATATCTGCAGGTTCGAATTACTTTAATTCATATTTTCTAGTTTTGTATGTATACAAATCATAATAAATGAAATAAGTCTACATCAATCGATCGCGATTCTATTTTGCGTATTCATTTCCTGTGTTTCTATTATAGTAGGAGAATAAAACATGATTGTAGTAGGAAATAGCAAAGTAAAGCAAAACGATTTCAATCGATGAAATGTGTTCTGATTCTATTGCTCCTGTTTCACTGAATCGTTGAAAGTGTAATCATGATAGTAAGAATAACATATGACGAGGCATACAATTTACAGGTAAAAGAAAATATACAACGAACATATAAGGAATAAGTGACACTTATAATCACAGACAAGGACATTGATAGTTAAAAATCGACTATGGCAACGGTATAGATTCAGCATGTATTAGTTCAATTTCTTTAGCTCTGAACAAGAATTGTTTTTGTTGGTATCGAATACTATGCTGTGATATTATTATTTCATTTTGTCAACTGTTATATCTGTTAGAATAGCTAATGTCATTACATAGGAATAAAACTGAAATTAAAATTTATTCCAGAAAAAAACAGTTTTAGTTTTTCAAAAAGTTTTTATCTATGATAACGACAAAGAATTTATAAAAACAAGCATAGTTTACTTGATAGTTGTAAAAAAATTCGTCCTGTTTGTCCATATTGATCAAAATATGATCGAATAATTGTCACATTCATTTTATTTGGAATACGACTGAGATAAATAACACCAGGTATTGGTTTCTTTTTTTTTCCAGTGACATTAACAACTTTATCGTTTGATTCAGATTGATCAACTGGAGATGTTGGTTCCTGCTCTTGTTCCTCGTGCTCTTCTTCTTCTTCTTTTAGTTCATCATCTTCACTTGATGATACCTTACGTTTCTTACTCATTGTGTAAGACTCTATCTAAAACATAATGTTTGTGAAATGATCTATTTTAAATTTACAAATGATTATCAATCCATTTAAAAATGTGAAAAAGATTTTGAAAAATTCTTGTCCCTGTTATATTTTCACAGATACTAAAATGACTTAATGAAATATCGATCAAATAGAATCCGAGATTCTATTGAGATTAAAATTGCTATAATTGATTAAGTAGCACATACTCACCTGCTCTTTTACTGGTTAGGAAAAAATATAGTAATTCATGATCTTCTGTAATATTGATGTTGGCAGGGCCGCTCTCCATTTCTTTCTCGATTTTTCCTAATAAATCGAATCCCTAACAATGATCATAGGCATTGTATCAGATGTGACGTTAGTCTACACGAGTAAATGCTTCCTCTCTCACATACGATAGAGTTAATACAAATGCAACTGTTAAATTCCTATTTTACATTGAAAACAATCATCAATACATGGATACCATCATTAATGACAAAGCAAACATGCAGAAGAAAAAACGTCTAGATCATGTTAAAAGAATAAAAACGATCACATCTCTTTGGAATAGTCAAAAGCTAGGATAGATTGTGACGAGTAGATTTTCCCAAAGAAACTATGGAAATTATGGATATCTAATGATTGTATTCTATCGTTGAGGAAAACTCGGATTCATTTGAATGAGTTTCATCAAACTATAGTATCTTTCTCTAATGTTAGGATGTGTCTTGATTTCAATCACATTTAAAAAACGAGAAAAAGTAGCATAGATTACATCGAAGCTGAGTAAATTGCTATCTTTTGATCAATCTGTATTTTTTTACATCAACTTTTTGGAGAGAAAGATAGCGAAGAATTGCTTTTCGAGCTACTCGAAGTTCATGAAAACTTTCTATAGATTAATATTCGATTGTCTACCTATATGACATATGAAGTTTTTTCTATTCAATTTCTCTTCAATTATTATTAAATCAACAATAAAAACACTCGTTAAGTTTCTAATTGTCATCTACGATAAATGAATAATAATTTCTACGTTTTAAATATTCGAAATACTATATTCGATTTTATCCGACTATTACTCGTCAATTGTGGTTGTAGATCAGTATTCGTTGCTGTTTAGAATCATTTAACAATCTTAGGCTGACTTCAGTATTGAAAAGTAAAGTTCATATTGAAATGAGAAATAGCTTTTGATATAGATGATGTTTCAAACATATTTAAAAATTAATTTTTTTCCCGAAATGACAGAATCCATTGGGTTCTATTGTATGTGAACTGTTGCTACACTGAACTGTCATGTTTAATATTCTCTCATACGACTAGATAACATCAAGTCACTATAATACGATGCATATTAGAGATAAATGAGGATCTTTAGAGTAAACTTCCGTCAATTAGAAACTAAACAATCACAAAATATTTTTATCAAAGAAAATTTGATTTTCTGCTCATAAAGTAGACTGCAATGTAAAACATAATTTTCCTCATCGAATACATACCGGAAGATAGTTGCAAAACTGAATTTATGAAGTGTCCGATAAAAAGAAAACGGAAAAAATCATTTTGTAATATTAAAACTACATTAGTTACAAATATGAAGATCAAATGGGTCATCATTTTAATTATTTGAAAATAAAGTGAATCGGTACTGTCATTTTTAAACATTAAGTTACAATTTTTACTATTCACTTGTTCGTATATCCTTGTACGATCGCCAAATCGATTCATGTTTGATTCACTCATACGAATACAGTTGAAAAGTTTGGATCGTTAATCTGCGATAAAGACACGTGTGTTTGACATGCGGTTAAACACTATCTCATCATAATATACTCGATAGCGGTAAGTGTACTATTGATTAAAATAGAGTAAACTTTATTATGAAGATAACTTTTCTCCATCCAGTTAGCAAATCATATTAGGGCGCTTGAAACTGTGCATTACTAGGAAATTTTTCATAAAACGATAGATTGTGAATCGTTCTTCTGGTAATAAGTAGCAACAACAACAACGACGCAAAGATTAACATCAGATCGATAGAGGAACTTCGTTTACGGTTTGTTTAATTTTTGATAAGCACTAGTGCAACGCTTCTACCTTATATCTTTCCAACTCACTGAATCATTCTTTTTCTCATGATTCCTATTCTACCACTGATAAACGAAATACCATATGAATGAATTCGTGAACGGTGATCACTTCAGATTGCTACCACACCATGAAGAAGCTTACGTTTTCTTGGACACTTTTCCCCATTATTATCTGACATGAACATTACACGAATTTTCTTCAATGGAATAGAAACGTAATTAGATTTTATATCTAAGATTCAAGAAAAAAGAAGCATTCCATATCACTATTTCATTGTAGAAAGACAAAATAGTTAGTGCATGAAATTCTAAGAATCAATAAACGTATATATTTCCTTGGTTATTTTATCGAGTTATGAATAGTCTATAGAAAAAAAAGAAAAAAAACAACGAAAAATGAAAAGTGATCAACTGAGATTCATACATCACAATCAAAAAGGAACGTGAAGACAATCAATGTATGGTGCACTTTTTCACTATTAGTTTGGATTGAGCCGCCTAAGTAGGAAAAGAAAGACAAAAACAAAAACGAAGACAAATCAATAAATGTGAATAACAAGGAAGTAAAAGAGACAATATTTCATAGTTTTTAGAAATCCTCCTCTTTCAAAATGATACAAGAGAATAAGAGATAAGACAATGATTTCAGGAATGATGAAAACAAATTGCATAAATTATGCTGTTTCTCTATGATTTATTTACATTTTAAGTGAAAAGACAAGCGATAAGAACTCTTCATAATTGATGGTTATTTGGCCATTTTGTAAACGATCGTATTGACGAAAAGCATTGGTTAATGTTTGAATGGATACACAAGCTTGGATGAAATCATCGAACGCAACTGTACCACGACCAGTTCGATCAAATTTTCTAATCAGTAAATCATAGAAATGATCCGATAGACGATAGCCTAGAAAATTACATTGAACAAATGAATTAATAAAGTAATTGCAATAATGAAAAAGCATTGAAAACGAAAAGAATAATTATATTGCATGCATTTACATCGATCGACAATCGTTACATATCATTAACACTAGAGAGTAACATCACAAGCGGAGGGGGGTGATTCTCATATGCAATTCTTTGAGCATGAACATGCATGTCGTAACGAAATAGTAATAATAAGCACGGTAGTCGAAAGCATCATTACAACTTTAGTAAATTATCCTACACAATAATAGATCTGCAAATCTAGAAACATACCAAACGAGCTCAATGCCGTTTTAAGCTCGATTTTATCAATAGCACCACTACCATCCAAATCGAATCTCCTACAATTCAAAAGCAAATTTAACTGTGTTAATTGTTTTGTTTGTCAATTTAAAACACAAAACAACAAACCTAAAACATTTTTCCCATTCGGTGACATACATCCAAAGAGCACGGAATTCTTCGAAATCAATGGTTGATGATCCATCATGATCAAACATACCTATGAAAGTAAATAATTATTCTATAGGGCACTGTATCTTATCTCAAGTTTCCAAAATTATAATCATCAATGTTCGATTGTCGATCGAAATACAAATGCACGAGAAATAACAAATCATTCTTTTCGATTTTATCTCATATTTTACCGAATGTTGTTAAAGCTTTGCGAAATTCAATTTTGTCGATCGAACCACTCTTATCTTCATCAAAACCGCGGAATACTTTTTCCCATTGTGTTATAAAATTCCATAATGCTTTAAATTCATCAAAATCAATTGTTGATGAATTATCTTTGTCAAACATTCCTGAAAATAACTTATTTTTCTACTATGCATAACATTCTATTTATGACCATCATTTATGAAACAATTGTTTTTCATTATTGACTTAGCTTTATTTTGAAACTTACCGATCATCATTCGAACAGTCTCCTAAAACAAGAGAAAAATAAAATAAAATTTTCATTCAAATGAATGTCATTTTTTTCTACAAAATTAATATTAAATGTCTTACAGGGTTGAATGGACTCCATGTACCATTAGACAGTGCTGCTTGAAGTTCATTCGATGTTATTGAACCTGATCGATCGGCATCGACTCTAGACATTAGAAGTGATCATTTTACAATACGATGTTTCGGACATGTAAAATACGAAGAAAATTGACTTACTTTTGGAAAACTTGCCGTAAAAAAACATCTGATGCTTCACCTGAATTCATTTTGTTTTTATTCGAAATAAAATCAATATAAACCTTCGTAAATATTATATATAAATCGACGATTTAATGATCTGAAATAGAACGATAAAGTCGGTGCAGTCGGATTTTTGTCTATCGTATTATTTTTCATTCGTATAGTAATCGATAATAAAAATGACGAACAAAGTAAATGAAAGAAGAAACGAGAAGTATTTCATTTTGTCACTGCACGTACATTAAAAAAATTACAGAATTCCTTTCTCCAGATTGTTGTTTTTTTGTATTTAGCCTCAATTTGCTAATTAATTGTATGAGACGATGGAGAATGAAAATTGATAGCAAGCGCAATCAAATTTTTGCTTCTCTTGTCTATTTATGAAAATAACTGAAAGTAAAAAATAAACGTAAAACATTTTTCTTTTTCTACAGGCAAGCACGTGATTTGTCACCTTTAAGCAACTATCAAATGCCACATTTATATACATATTAGTAATACACAAAAAATAAAAATACAATAATACATCAAAACATTTAGGAATCATTAGATATCTATTTTAGATCAGATAAATTCGGATTACATTGTAGTTCCTATGGTAGAAGATATGATGAAATTCGTAACTCTATATTTTAGTGTTTTCATGCGATAGTCAATAGTAATATCTATAAAAATAGCACACACGATGAATTGAATTATTCTCAAGATTTAATCCTACTCTTGTCATACAAACCTTATCCGATAGGACTATACATTAAATGGAATCCTTTTTGTTCAAGAATTTTTTATTTTCCTGCACAGCAAAGCTCAATAAAGTCAATGCCTTGAACGATAGTTTACTTATTTATAGTAGAAGTATTTTTTTCATCAAAAGCTAAATTAAAGAAATCAGGAAAGTAGCTCTGAATCCATGCAAACCTTCCATAAAACACAAATAGATGAATGTTAGTCTTCTTCTAGAATCCTACTATAAACTCAATGAGAAAACCATATAGTTTAAGAAAAACTGGTGAAGATTAGATTCGTTCTAAAAAGGAGATTCTAACTCGACATATTCATTCATGACTTTATCCTAAAGTAGGTCTTTCTTATGGAATACTAAATATCTTCAGTCGAGATTATTCAAAACGAATTTTTTCAAACTATTTTTCAAGAAAGAAAAATTCTACTAGAAAGCATCATTATTAGCAATTGAAAACAAATTTTAAATGAGTCGGCTCAACGAATCAGTTGAAATGATTGAGTAATTTCTTTGGGTTCAAAAATGGAGTTTTAAATCCATGGCTTATCTGTCGAGCAATCCATAAAAAATTTTCATTTAAATCGATTCCTAAATCGGAATCAAACGTATTTATACCTGATTCTAGTCTAAGTAGAAATCTTGTATGTCTAGACTATGAGTTTATCATGAAAACTGATTTTTAAAAATGTGCAGTTTTTTATTATGACTAATTTTCACATGAAAAGTAATAAATGATTTACTAGATGTACGCTCGTTAAACTTTTGCATGACGACAAACACAGTAAAGCACAGACAAACAAATATTTATTTGATTGTAATTAAAACAATATTTGATTATCCTCCGTAATCCGTGGGATTCATTCGCACAGTGAAACTTTGCTCCCTGAGTAGAAGCACTTACTATTAGAGCGAATACGGCTTTCATATCTTCGTATCGTAGCAATTCAAAACTGTACATAGAAAAGATAGAAATCAGTTGTTTCGTCTGAAATTGGATTTAATAGATATGTACATACGTGATGAAAAACAAAATTCGCGTACTTACGAGAAATTCTTCTGCTAAGAAGATAAGGGAAATAGTACGATGCTCTAGTGTTTTATAGTATCTAATAAAGATGATTTCCCACAGATGTGAAGACGAATAATTCTTCAACAATTGTCTTTTGAGTCATGCTCCGTTTCATAGGCCGTTCGATGAATATGACGTTAAGACATGATTCATCGAACACAAATAATAATTATTATGACGGTTCTTTGACTTGGACCCCTGAGTATCTCATTGTAAAAATAATAATCATCACCATCGAATTCGTAACGAACAAGGAATAAGAGATGCATCCAATCCATGTTGACTTTGCCTTTCATCTTTTTAAAATTAAGAATACGTAGTTATTCAATATTGAGAAATTTTTCTTTTATTGATCACGAATAAATTAGAATCTAAAAGTAAAATAATGAAATGTGAGCGTGTCTAGTGCCCTCTATCGATTTGTACGTATAAGAAATTCATAATCAGTATCTCATCGAGAATCATACATTTATCCTGCAGTTACAAGACGAATGTAACATATCAAATATAAATTGATATAGTGAGAAAAATGTTCGGTCGCATCTCATCAAATAATAATTCTTACTAACAAAATAAGTCCAGCAGAGTTTACAAGCTCAGAGTTGCGATGAAGTCCTGCTATTTTCGTCTTCGCATTGCTCATACGAGAAAGAAAATTCTACTGATGAAATTTTTCAAGAGATGTACGGATCTTGTGATCAAAATATTATTGTACTGCATTAATAGTAAAAATCCACTGTTAAATATGAATGCGGATTCAGTAGTTATTACAAGTTACTCGTTTAACGTAAATGATAATTCGATCTCAGTGGCAGTTGTGAGAAATCATCGTATTTCGAAGAAAATTTTGATTTACGAATTGTGTGACACTTTTAGATCAACTCTGTTTTCAATATCACAGTTACCGATCGAAGAAGATGTCATAGGATTCTAATCTGAAAAAGTCACGTCATAGGTAGAAGTCTGCTTGAAAAGAACTCTTCTGTAGAACTTGTTTGAACAATGAAATTTTTTCACTTGCATGTAAAATACTCGAAGCAAAACCTATGCCTATTCTATTCAGGTCGATGACTTTGAAGAACCAATATAAAGGAACCTACAGGGAAAATTCATTGTATCCTCTAGTAAAACGTGAAATCGTGGGAACGTGATAGCACTATTTCGGCTAGAAGATTTCCGAATGTCTTTTCATTAACTTCTGAGGTAGAAGTTCCGACCGAAAATGGGTGTACCGATCTACATGCAAAAAAAAGTATACAACAGGATCGACGTCTATTCTAATCAGGATATAAGAATTGGTATATTTTTGGGTGGGGATAGGGCGATACAGAAGAAGTTGACACTATCCAGTTTGGAGCTGAAATTTAAGCACAGATACGTTTCGGGATGATCGAAACTTCTTAAAATTTGAACGTTGACGAAAGCATTATTCTTACTTACTAAGATGCCACTTTTTCATTCAAACATCCTTTTTTGGTAGCTGACTTCGAAACATATTGTACTGTAAAATGACAATGGCCTGATAAGAATACGTTTGCTTTAGCTACAATAGCTGAATACGAGAATTTTATAAAATCAGAACGTACTCGTCTATGAACCTCTATGTCTGAATTCTCGATACAGAATAAAATAACGCAGTCATAGACTCATGAAAATCATCCATGAAATAAATAGTTCTCAATGATTCTCGTTGTTTCATACTACTGTTATCATTCAATCCCAACGGGGCGACCAGAATTAAAAGGAAAGGATGCTGGTGGATTTTATTGGTTTCGAGATTTACAGTTCGTTGTATAGAGAAAAATACTGACGACCTTTGAGTGCACTTGAATCGATTAATTTAATATTGACATTTAAGAGTATTTGTTATGTATTCTTTCTATCGTCTCTTACTCTTACATTTTGATACTACAGTGCTGGACAAAAGTTTAGGACTTTTTTTTTCTCGTCGATTTCTCGAACGATAA
>OENT01001020.1:0-61343 GCA_900239685.1 Rotaria macrura
GCCTAAAATTTTGGATTTACAGGTTTCTCACCTTGCTCTTTCCTTTCCAATCATAAAATAGGGGGGTCAGAATTTTCGAGAGTTTGGCGATGTTCGGGTTTCTCATGGACCGTCTTTTAAAAGCTCAAAGGAGGTGTAAGGTATATACTCCATGTGGTATCAAATTTTCTGCAGTAAAAAATGGTGAAATTGGGTACTATACTCCAAAATGGGGTATAGTTGGCAGCCCTGTGTTGTTCAGAACGAAGGGAAAATAAAACTATTCATTGAACATTAATCTATGTCTATTTTAAATAGTAATTGTACATTTTAGGTAAAAAGCGAAAGCGTTTCAGTGGGGGTCGTTCGAAAATACAATACATTGACCTTGATCATCGACGATTATTAAGGTTTGGAGAGAAATGAACATTTCTAGATCAAAAAGCTATTGCTACAACTGGTTCAACAACAACATAAATACCATATGGAAAAGTAACATTTAGTCATTAGAACGACAAGATAAATTATTAAGTAATGAATTAAAGCATGCTTATCGAAAGTACGAAGTGTTTTGCGAAATTTATGCACAATCATCACTTCTCTCTTCAGAAACCGAAGAGAAACCAAAACATTCCATAGCCCAATGCATTTCCACTAATTAGAAATTTCTACGATTATATTCGTTGAGCAAGTCAATGGGCTCCAAGCCGTGGATCCATGGAAGCCTTTCTTCCACAAAACGTGTGTAATATGGATGAAGGTCCAATATATTTTTTTGGTGATCAATCGAGATTTTGCATAAATGATATCAATTCATCGAATGATATTGAAGGCTGTATTAGTAATAAAAGATTCGGTACTGTTATATTAACAATTTTCGGTGAAGATACTATGCGGGTTGGCCCTGTATTGCTTTTTAAGGGGAAAGGGCAAGTATCCGCTCTTGAAAACCCGGAAAATGTTAAGGGTATTAAGGTGTACTTTACTTCCAAAGCTGTCATCTATCGGATTACAATGGATAACTAAGTTAGGGAGTGAAGAAGAAAGAATCCAAGAAGTGTAAAACTCCTATCTATATTAAAAAAAATAATATATTCGTTTGAGATAAAACTATTTTGTAAATCAATTCATATATATAAATCCTGACCAAAAAACTTGATCAGGAATTAAATTCAATTTCTTCTAATTCCTTTCCTTTTTTACCTTGCCATGAATAGTAAAAAAAGAATTCTTTTACTGAAGCGGCATTTTCATTAGTATTTTAAACTGTAGTTACATAGGAGTACTAAACTTCTCGTTAAGTTGATAGAGAAAAAGAATAAAAAGAATATCATTCTTATTGCTATCCGATTAAGTTACTTGCAGAATACTCGACAATAACTTCTTCATCCGATTTCTTCCAGAGTTTTATTGAAAATAAGAATGTGATGAAAAAATAATAACTCTGTTTCCAGGTACATGGAATATTGGATCTCGAAGGTTAATGTCAAGAATCCAAAATTATTTATTGCTGATAGTTCAAATACACATCTTGATGAACAATCAATTCGATTATTAAGAAAAAAGAGTATTGTTATCGCGGTAATACCAAAGGGATGCACTATGTATATTCAAGCACTCGATGTTTATGTATTTTCGATATTAGAAAAACACTATTAAGATTGTTCAGAAGAATATATCGAAAAAGCAGGTGGTCGTTTACAGGTCAAACTCGCTGCGTCAGAATCAAGAATTTTATTTACACGGCTTACTTCGGTTGCATGGAAAAGAACACTTGCTTCTATTAATTTTAGTAAACGTTTTCTTGATATTGGTTATACATGGACCGATCATGTTACAACAGTGAAGCTTCATACTCTTCCTGGATATATATGCTATCCGAGTGATCGTAATTTGACTAATTCGACCATAGAAAACAAGATAAGTATAGAAGAAGCAGCTAGTGAAAATGAAATACACTTTAACATTAATAGCAAAACAGCCAACAAGCAATTGTATCGGACAGACGTATGGAAACTGTGATTAAGCAAAAGGTCAAATATGTGACCGTTGATGTTTTTCTCCTTTTACTTGAAGAAGGTTTTTGATTAAAGAGAGAAAATAAATGTATGAATTAACATGAAATAAAAAAGAAAAGATCAACTAGTAAATCAGTCAAAGAAGCCTGTTCAGGGCTATCAATAACTCGAAAAATCTAGTTCTATATCAAATTCGAGTTCCTGATCTAAAAAGAAAATATTAGTCACTAATAAAAGAATTTGTTTTTACTTCAAAAATCATATTAGAAGGCCACCCTGAGATGAATGATATGAATTTTTATAATAGAAGGCCATGGTTTTTTATTCTGGGGAGGGTTTATCTCATCTGATGATTACTTTGGAAAGAAAGTTACTCAAGTAGTATATTCCGAGTATAGGTCTGATCAAATATGATTTCTTTTGATCTAGAAGTTAACTGAACTGAACATTTTGTAGCGGAAACTAGTAAGTAACATTTTCACTTAAGGTGTTCATAACAACACGGATTTTCATTATAGATTTCAAGGAGTTTGGTGTGTTTCCAAGTTAGTTTCGTGAATATTCTTTCTTTGTTTATGATGTTTGTTAATTGAATGTAATTGATTTTTTCAGAACATGTACATACTGCTGTCTCAGTACTGTTCATTTAGGTTTCTGTCAGGTATTACTGTGTGGATTAGGCTTTGATTCATAAATTTGTAACGATATGTGTCGCACAAAAATGCATTTCATCGTAGATACCGATCGGAGACCGGAACGAACGACAAAGGTGCCATTCGATTCGACTCAGCATATTTTTTAAAAACCATCAATTGAGTCGATTCGATTTCATTCTATTTCCGTCCCTGCTAACGACATTACTGAGAATATAAATATCCATACTCATATATACCCTTGATCAAACGTTGGATACTAGTTTTCTTGAGAATCGTTAAGTGGTATATATCTGAAAACATAATATTCATTCGAGGGTCAAGTGACTCCCACGAGGAGCGTTACTTGTTTCAGAGTAATATGACAACCAAATTCGAAAAGTTACCGAATGAAACTCTTCTTCATATATTTTCTAATTTGTCATTGTGAGAATTATTATTACCTTTATGGTCGTTAAATAAACATTTCAATGTTCTGGTATCTTCTATTTTTGCAATAAATGATAATCGTTTGAATACTGCACTAAAAAAAAATAAGGTGTCACACGAAACCTCCGAGGTTTCGTCAAGTTTTACTATACAATATAAGTGTCCGTAGGATCATACGAAACCTCTAAGAGGTTTAGCAATATCCAGGGTTTTGTAAAATTCTTTATACAGTGTTAAAAAATAAAAATGTTTCGTCCTGAACCCTTTGAAATTTGCGTTACACCTGAGGTTTGGTCAAAAACCCTTTTGAGTTTCGTATACAAAACGTTTTGTAAATATTCTTTCGTGTAGAATTAGGAGTACGAACTTCCTAATACGAAGTTACCATCACCAAATCATTACGTTACCAAGTAGCTGGTAACTTGTCCGTTACCAGTTACGTGCTTACAGTAATGGGCCGCTATGAGTTACTGGGAAATGGAGTAACGGGTTGAACCACTCCTTTAATGAGCATCAAAACTGGCTTCAAGAAAAATTACGAAATTCTATAAAGTTCGACCAAAGTATATCAGGCTCGGAAAATCCATTCGTGAAATCCCTATTTTCATGATTTTCAGTACAAATTTTACGACAAAACATTTTTTTTCCACAAAAGTTTGAACTGTTTCATTGAAATTATTTTTATCTCACGAAACCTGTTACTGCATTCAGAGATAGATTTTTAAAAAGGAAGAGTACAGGTGCAAATAATAAAAATTTCTGTATCGGAGTCAGATTCCGTGAGCCCAATTTGCTTTGGTCAAACATTTTAGAAATGCGTTTTTCTTGTGAAAACTTACTTTGCTGATAATTGGAGGGGTCGTTGGTTCATTCGCTCCGGTACCGTTACCGGGTAACTGGTAACGGAAACATTACCCGTTACTTGATGAAATATTCCATTTCTAGTTAAATCAGTTTTCAGATGAGGAGATAATAATTGTGGGTTCGATTTTGATAGTTAAAACCTGATGAAATATTTCATTTTTATTTAGATCATTTGCTAGCTGAACAAGTAATAATGGTGAGTTTGATTTTGATAGTTAAAACCAGCTGAAATATTTTATTTGTATCTAGATCAGTTGTTAGACGAATAAAAAAAAGAATGGTGAGTTCGATTCTAGGAGTTACAATAGAATGAAATGATTTTTTTGCTATTTAGATCAAACGTCCCATGCCGATCTTTTGGCCCAACGGAACCTGGAGGAACTGGGAGAAAAAATGCCTGAAAATTGCGGTATTCTGTAGGAAACCACATGGCGTCGCTGGAACATAGAAATAGTCTCCTGGCCACAAACTTTCCAGACTTTTTCTAGTAAGTTCCGAATAAGTTGGTGTGTCTCCCCGCAAGAAACGGCAAAAATCATGGGGGAAAACTTGGGAAAGTTTGTAGTCGAAATATTGTTTCCATGCTCCAGCGATATCATATGTTTCGCTACTGGTTTTAGTGATTGGCTCTTAGTTTTCTGCCGGTTTTCACAGGACCCGGTTCATTTTCTAGAGAGTGGGAGGTTTTAGCATTGAATGCTAGTGGAAAAACACTTCCCCAATGAAGTATAGCATCCGGCGAAAGTTGCACTCAATGTTTAATTGTGAACTGTAAACAACTCGAAGTACGATAGGCTCGCTATCAACTATTAAAAATTAAGACTTTTCACGAAACCTAATTTCTACGAAACCTCAAAGGATTTCGATTTCATTGCAAAAGTTGGAACCCTTTAGGGTTTCGTGTGGCACCTTTTTTCTTTCAGTGTGGTATCGCTAATTATTAACTAACTCTATCTTTTAATACTTGTCATTTACTACTATTGGATTGATTGTTACCATTTAATTTTTGTGTAAAACGAATTCATTTCGATGGTATGAATTCTGTGGTCCGTGACTTAACTTATGAATGGCTTTTTGGTAACGACAAAAGATCCCACGTTTTCCTAATCTTAAACCCCTTTTTTCTGACTCGATGTTTATTGGCAGACTCCCTAGTTGAATTTTTATCATGGCTTATTAAATATCAGCTGAATAAATGTGTATTAACATTTGATAGGAATGTTTTCAAACTACTCAAAAAGTACTTTGTATTTTCGACAACGAATGCTATGACAGGTAATTAAATAATCAAAAAATATAATAAGATTGTATTTTGCTGATATTAGAAAAACTAATGATTGAATTTCAAGGATTAATACGTCGACTTTTCTCAAATGAATGTAAACTAGCTTCGTTTAGACTTCATATTATAGAAGGATATAATGGTAATGACTTTTGCCAATTTTTAAAACCTCATGAGAATCTTTCCTCATTTTCAATGATTGATAGATATCAATTTTGTTGTTCTACGTTTCGTCGGTTACATATTCATATTAAATACACATTTCTTATTCAGTGTTTTATTGAATTTGTTCCTGTTCTTGGAGAATTAATAATCGTTTTGCAACGGCTGTTGAAGTTTGAGCGGAAATCTACAGTGAACATTCGCACTTTAATGCAAAAAAATGAAAATTGGTTTTATAAGGTAAGAAAAAAATCCTTTAAACCGATGATCATATAATTGTGTGTTCCCGTGACCATCAATATAAAGTGAACATCATATTTTTTTCTACTAGTGGTCTATACCGAAATAGTGATATCTGAAACTTATATAACAGATAAATTTTATTTCAAATGCTCAAGTCTCCGTTATATATCTGAGAGAAAAGATTCAGAAGCACCAAGCTCAACTCAAAAATTATTGATCAATTATGCGAATTTTCGATAAAGATTGCAAAGAAACTAATCTTAGAATACTTTTCTTTTTTAATAAGACGTTCGATAGAAAAATTCAATCTACAAAAGGCTCCCATTTCAACTTGGTTCCATTCACGAGTTAGAGAATTTTTTCCGAGATTCCTAATTTTAACTGTTTAATTTAGTCATAGTTAGGAAATTTAACTACAATGATGTAATTTATCATCCTGAATCCAATAGTCTTGATTTATATTTTGCAACTAATCTAATATTGTTGCATCAATAAGTCTGAAACGCAATCATAAGGATCCTTGTAATAAGGGAGTCAATACACTGAAAGAAAAAAAGGTGCCACACGAAACCCTACAAAGTTCCGATTTTTGCAACGATATCGAAACCCTTTGAGGTTTCGTAGACATTATGTTTCGTAAAAGTTCTTAATTTTTAATAGCCGATAGCGAGCCTTTTGTGTTTGGAGTTCTTTAACATTCACAATTCAACATTGAATGCAAGTTTCCAGAATGCTATGCTCCATTGCGGAAGTATTTTCCCACCAGCATTCAATGCTTAAAGTTCCCACTTTCTAAAAAAGAATCAGGTTCTGTGAAAATCGGCAGAAAAGTAAGAGCAAATCACTATATCCTAAAGAGAAACACATGATATCGTTGGAGCATGGAAGCAATATCACGAACAAAAGCATTCCCAAGTGTTTTCCCATGGTTTGTGCCGCTTCTTCAGGAAAGACACACCAATACAGTCAGAAATCACTACAATGAAATCAGGAAAGTTTGTGGCCAGGAGACTAATTCAATGTTCCAGCGACGCCACGTCTATTTTTACAGAATACCGCAATTTTCAGGCATTTTTTCTGCTAGTTACTCCAGGTTCAGGTGGGCGAAACGATCGACATGTGACGTTTGATCTACATAGAAAAAGAACATTTCATCTTGTTGTAACTTCTAAAATCAAACTCACCATTATTACTTGTTCAGCTAGCAAATGATCTAAATAAAAATGAAATATTTCATCAGGTTTTAACTATCAAAATCGAACCCACAATTATTATCTCCTCATCTAAGAACTGATTTAACTAGAAATGGAATATTTCATCAAGTAACGGGTAATGTTTCCGTTACCAGTTACCCGGTAACAATATCAGAGCGATGGAATCAACGACTCTTCCAATTATAAGCAAAGGAGATTTTCATGATAAAAAGCGAAATTCTAAAAAGTTTGAGTAAAGCAAGTCGGACTCAAGGAATCTGAATTGGATACAGGAATTGTTATCATTTTATCTTTTACTCTTCGTTTTTAACAATCTATCTCTGAATGCAGAAATAGGTTTAGTGAGAAACAAAATAAGTTCAATGAAACACTTCAAACTTTTGTGGAAAAAAATTGTTTTCCTCGAAAATTATGAGCTGAAAATCATGAAAATAGAGACTTCACAAATGAATTTCCCGAGCCTGATATACTTAGCTAGAACTTCATAGAATTTCGTAATTTTTCTTAAACCTTTTTTGATACTTATTAGAGGAATGGTTCAAATCGTTACTCCGTTACCCAGTAACTGGTAGTGGCCCGTTACCGTAAGCATGTAACTAGTAGCGGACAAGTTACTAGTTACCGGGAAATGTAACTACTTGATAATGGTATATTCGTAGCCCTAATTCTACATCAAGCATATTTACAAAACGTTTTATATACGAAAGTCAAAAGGATTTTTGACCAAACCTCAGGGGTAGCGCAAATTTTGAAGGGTTCAGGACGAAACATGTTTATTTTTTAAAACTCTAAAGAATTTTACAAAACCTAGGATATTGCTAAACCTCTTAGAGGTTTCGTATGATCTTACGGACTATTTTATAGTACAGTAAAACTTGACGAAACCTTCGAGGTTTCGTGTGTCACCTTATTTTTTTCAGTGTAGGATGTGGATGTCGGTGTCGGATTGAATGTGGTATGTCACTAGTTGTCCTCTTTATTAAGACCCACACCCACACCCTCAAGAACTGTGATACTCACTCACACCACCATCTCACTGCAAAATGAGTGACGCTCACATGATAGAGACCAATCCCCACCGAAACTGACTCAAGACACCTGTGGCCACACCGAATGAATGAGAAACGAGTCATACCCACGTGCTCAAAAGGGGAAACCAGCACAACTCTCACTAACTGAAGCGTACCCAATCCACACGAGTCAGATCCACAAGCAATCAATCTGCCTCTAACAAACCGAGTCCCACGCTGCTCACACCAACCCACTTCTCTAATGGGTAAAAATCACACAACTCACACCTATCAACAGCCACAGTAGCTCAAAGCCACCTGCGCCTACACTGTGTTAAGGTCACACACTCGTACACAAAATTACTGAACCCTACCCATCTACACCGAGGCCAGCCCACGCGACGCTAGCTCACGGACAGTAAACTGACTGTACACAGACCTACACCCTCGTGGCTAGAATATGTCGTATTGAGAAATTGTTGTATTCTGCCTGCTGAATAGTCATTCATCATTTTCTTATACATTGACAGGGGTACATAAAAAACACGACAGAACAAAATAAACACACATTTCCACAACAATAGTTGTTCAAAACACAATTTCTCTACTATTGATTAGTCGAGAGCATGCTGACATCAATAGATGATCGAAAGAACACAACAATGACGTGATCTAATGAAGATCGGGTCAACTCAAAACCAGTCAAATCCTAGGACTTGACTTGGTTCAGTTATTTAGCATAGGAATAATTAAGTAGAAATAAACTGATAATATTTCATGGCATTCTTTTAAACAAAGAAATGAAAAATGAGCTGCGTAATTGATTCGAATCATGCGCTCAGAATGTGTCGTATGTATGGTGCTCTTGTCAACCAAAATGTATCACAACGAGCATCTCGTGTCATATTTGAATCTCTTGCAAATCGTGATAAATTTTATCTTAGTAGATACCTTCTCTTCGATCCATTGTGTCCTCTTTTTTTTGTCGTCTTGAACCATGATAAATTGACTCCATAAATCAACTATGTAAAAGTTTCTAGAAATAGAGCAAAACAGCTGCATTCTAATACTCACTCAGAAATAACAGAGCAGAGTTACAAAAGTGGCAATCGTCACATATCTCGAAATTATCTGATTGGACTGTATAGTGCGTTTGAAAAGAATTGTTTATCAATTGTAATTATTTTGAAAAATTACATGGTTAGCACTAGTTTAGTTCTTCAATTCCGAAAAATGAAAAGTTTATTGAGGATTCTGACTGAAGCTCGTTCTATCGGCGATCGTTAGTTATTAGCATTCGTACAAAAATAAATCACTGTCTAAGAATAATTTCTTTTCATATGAAATAGTCCAAAGAGTTCAGATATTCGTGGAATAAGTTTCCAAAACATTAATTTCGACTATACAAGTATTCATAACTCTCAAAATCAATTATTTCCATGTATTTTGTTGAAGAGCAAATGTGACAAGAGCATTTTTTAAGATTCTGCTATCAGTATAGACTTTAGTGATTAAATGACATGACTTAATCCGCTAAGTTACTTCCTCTAACAAAATAAATCTGTCTGACATATTTTTATTTTAGAAAATCATTAGATTCCAAAGTCAATTATGAATAAATTAGTTTTATCTCTATTTATATAGCTGAATATAATCATAAAACGATTTCTCTTCTTCAGTTAAAATTTAGTGTCTGATAAAAACAATACGCTCCTAATATTTTTCAATTTTCTCACCGATGCTTCCTTTCATGCTACATTTATTTTTATCAAAACAGAACGGTTAGAGTTCTAAAGTAAACGTTTAAGCTTAATTTAATTAATATATTATATTGTGCGATGCTTTCTAATAAGGCATAGTTGCACGCTGAAATTAAGGGGCGACTTTGAAAATTTTCACCATCCAGGATTTTGACAGAACGTTTTGAATCACCTCGGCATGCAATTAATTGTTACTTAGTCGAAGTTCATAGATTGAACCAATTCATTTTATAAACTGGAATATAATGTACATAAGTCAACTGAATTTTATGAGACACGACGCAACGAATAATTGCAGGAAAATGTCCAGCAAACTATTTTTGACTTTGACGATGTCGTTTGTGATCTTGTAGCATTTTTCTAATATGCGAGGTTGCTGTCTAACAGTTTTTTACAGAATTTTAAATCTATTCAAACATTCTCATTGAACCTTGTTTACGCATAGCATCGCCTTTGCCGGGAATTTCGCTTTCTAATCGACAAAGACATTCTTGTCTGTCTCTTCCCTGTTGCTAGCTAAGGTAAGGGTAGCTCTGAGCATTGTAAACAGCTTATGGAATGAAATCGCTGATGCTGTGAATTTGGACCATACCACAAGAATAAACTATTCTATTGAGAAACCAGATACGTAAAAGTGTTTTCATAGTACAACTGATATTATTAAATGCATTCGGTGAATATAAATAGAGACAAGTAAAATTTATTCGTTAAGTAAAATATACCATTTCGTGCAGAATGTTAAACGCTGTATTTTGATAAAAGAAAGTGCTTCAACGCAGCAGATTATTGAAGAGAGTTTTCGGAAACACTATCAGCTCGATTCTTTACATTTCATCAAATAATAAGAAGAAAAGCAAAAGCAAAAGCATTTCATGATAAGATTCAAGTCCATACATTCAGAAAAGGCTCAATTATGAAAAAAGCCTCTTTTGATCTGAAAGAATGTCCACACGACTAAGGAGGATAAATCTATTTTTCTCCTCGCCCCCCCCTCGTTAAATTGACTTATTTTCATTGGAATAAGGTTTGACTTGAACTTTGATCATATTTCACAGGTTATTTCAAGCTTCTCGGAAAAAAATTACTGTAATTTGTTGTCTTCCTGGAGTGATAATGGAAAACTTGTCTTTCCGAAATTCTGCTGAAATATATACTTATTTTTAGAATCGATCGCTTGGATTACGAATATTGACATTAGAAAGCCCATGGAAGTTTTCTTAGTTCGTAGTTCTAAACATTTTCTGATGGCAGTTGCGGATAAAAGTTCAGCTTACAGCGTCTCGATGGACCACTTGGTCGCTAGGATTGATGATGAATTTCCACTATTTATGTTTAACTGTATGTTATGACTGAAACTGAACAGAGAACTGATTACTTAAGGTTCTCTTGTCTGAAATATTGCGATTAGGTAACCCAAATTTTCGTCTTTTCATGCTATTCATTATCTTTGAGCCTGCAATGGTCACAAAAGATTCAACAAGCAATGCCACTGTTTACTCTTTGCATATAAGGGATTCATGCTACATACAATTACAATGTTTATAGTGCCAAATAGAAAATGGGTCGTGATTCAAAATTTAAAAAAGCAACTTTTCTTGATTTTTCTGATATTTTTCATGTTTTAACAATAGCACTTGAATGAGAAGTTTAGAGGTAGCCTGGATAATCCTAAGCATATGCAATTTTTTATGCTTTATGAACTTTATACTTCAAAAATTTCAAAGAGTGATGTGTCCACCTCGAAATTTCTAAAATCTGTTTTTTTTAGCCATTGTCAATCTATTTTTCCATCTTTGGATTGGAATTTGTTTATAAATACTACGTTACTCATGTGAATACAACTTACAGTTTCTGTTCAAAACAACTTAAATCTATAAGTAACATAATTTACAACAATGAAAGAGGCCTACACCCCAAAGACACTCATAGCCTCTGTGGTATTTTATATGTTTATTAATATAGCTTTCAGTCGAATCACACCAAATGAAAGCGCTTCTAATTTCTCCTGTGATACGGTTTAGTCGTTAAATATAGTACTTGTTGGTAAAATTCCTCTTGAGACTGATATCAAGGATCGCAATCAGACCAAATTCATAGTTTTCATAAATTGAGAATATGTCAAGATCACACATGGAATGTAAATGTAAGAAAAAAACCAATATTTTAAAAAGTCGTATGTCCATGAATAGTTTTTTCCTTTTATGAATATCAGATATTGGCAAGGCATGAAAAGTTACATGCAAAGAGTAAACAGTGGCATTGCTTGTTGAATCTTTTGTGACCATTGCAGGCTCAAAGATAATGAATAGCATGAAAAGACGAAAATTTGGGTTACCTAATCGCAATATTTCAGACAAGAGAACCTTAAGTAATCAGTTCTCTGTTCAGTTTCAGTCATAACATACAGTTAAACATAAATAGTGGAAATTCATCATCAATCCTAGCGACCAAGTGGTCCATCGAGACGCTGTAAGCTGAACTTTTATCCGCAACTGCCATCAGAAAATGTTTAGAACTACGAACTAAGAAAACTTCCATGGGCTTTCTAATGTCAATATTCGTAATCCAAGCGATCGATTCTAAAAATAAGTATATATTTCAGCAGAATTTCGGAAAGACAAGTTTTCCATTATCACTCCAGGAAGACAACAAATTACAGTAATTTTTTTCCGAGAAGCTTGAAATAACCTGTGAAATATGATCAAAGTTCAAGTCAAACCTTATTCCAATGAAAATAAGTCAATTTAACGAGGGGGGGGGCGAGGAGAAAAATAGATTTATCCTCTTTAGTCGTTAAAAATATTCCAATCCAAGTTCTTTTTTTAGATAACGCGACTTTTTCAATTTATTTTTCCTTTCATATAATTACTCAGTGAGGTACTTATAGTAGCACCAGAGGTATTGTTCGTTTTAGTTTCTTTCCAAGCAAGCTACTAATAACTATCTATAGAAAGAAGGTGAACACATGGGTAAAATCGATATTGATATTCGCCATAATAATTTCGCACACATACACACCATAAGCTTTTTCAATTACTCAGATCATACGCTAGTTAGTAACTGACCGTGAATTAGCTTAACTGAGTACTAGAAGCTCAAGAAAACTTTCTCCCTGCATGATTTGATAGTAAAATCATGCTCTATGTTTGTGTGTACATTATCATAAGTCTATTAATATCATAATCATAAAATTTCGACAAATGACTGTTTGCTTCGAGTCCTGATGGTTACCGTAAACGGAGAGAGTTCATAGATATATTTGAAATAACTTTCGATAGAAGAAGGATAGGGAACAGAATATGTCATCGCTGGAAATAAAAGATGAAACTCATCGAATTATGCGTTTTAGTGGATTTTATTGATATCTTCGTCGCAATGTTTTGAGTTAGCTTTTTAAATATACGGAACATTTGTTTTAAGGAAAAATGGTGAAATTGAAAAAGCCGATTTCTTTTACAGTATTAGCTAGAAAATTAACTTACGTTCGAGTTTTAGGGAGAGTAACAAGTACTGATGTATAAAAATATATAAATTTCTAGTAATTTTCGAGTTTTGAGGATCTCTAATTTGTGGTATGACTGCACATTCAATTATTGAAAATTCAGGGAGAACTATTCGCGACACTTTGTTTTTCACGAACGTTTTTTTCGAAAGTCACTTAACAGTTAGAAAGTCCTCTATCATAAGGTAGAATGCGTCTTCATCTCCTTTTGCTGGTGCCGAAAATTGCAGTTCTCTCTCTTATTTCTATTGATAGTTACTCAAAAAATAGCTAGCTGATTTCACTCACATTGCTGTATTTTCTGAAAAACGCCCTGTTGTCAAAAATCGGCTGAAATTAGTTTTCCGGTCATTCGAAAAGCGAATTAAGTTTCTGAATCACTCCTAGAAGATTTCAAGACGTTTCTAAACATGAGAAATAAGTTTCGCAACTTCGAAAAACTTTTTAAGGTTTTACATAGTTGTTGTGAAAGCTTTTGTTGGTTTCCTACAATAGGATTTTTCTTGAGGCTATACATTACATATTATTAGAAATAGTTCTCTTCCGATATATTATTATTTTAACATCGATTGAAGTATGATGAAATATCACAGAAAAATGGAGCATTTGTTTTTCTATCCTTACTTATAGAAAGAAAGTTGTCTCAAGCTTTCTGTAACGAACGAAACTAACTTGTTCACGATTTTTGCCATACTCTAAGTGTGACGAATATGTTAATATAACAAGATACTTCATTCGTGGAGAATATTTTATTGAAATAACTGAAAAGAAAAGAAATTATGACATTTCCATGCCCATTCTTTTTAGAGTTCTCACGCAGATTACTTTGGTTTTATCTCTGAACATCGAAATGTCCCTGTTATCATCTATAGATACAAGCCTCATTAACGCACTTCAATATGAATCAATGCAAACAAATCGTTATTGCGCCATTTTGATTTTTATCTTCGGCTTCTTAGGTAATATAGCCAACGTGTTGGTTATGTCGCAGAGAGGTCTTCGTCACAATTCTTGTGCACGAATTTTTCTTTTCTCATCTATTGCCCATTTCACTGGCATATGTTCTTGCCTTATTCCTATCTTTTTTTCTACTTGGGATTTGGATCTTACAAGTACCAACCAATTTCTCTGTAAGTTTCGTGCCTTTCTTCTATTCGCATCGATTACATGTGCCTATTGGCTTACGGTATTGGCTACTATTGATCGCTGGCTTTCGTCAAGCTACGATGCAAACCGCCGGAAGCATAGCACATTAAGAAATGCTCAACGTGGCGTGATTATCGTTGGAGCATTCTCTATGATTATTCAAGCACATAATTTTTATTGCTACGAGGCTAATCTTATCAATTCCCCTCAACCGTGCTTTTCTAACACAGAAATATGTCGTCTTATATCGAATGTGACCTATATATTTGTAGCACTTCTAGCTCCATTGCTATCGATGGTCATATTTAGTTTAATGATTATATCAAATGTACGTCGGGCACACTTTCGTGTGAAAACAACCAATGTAAATCACACTGCCAATGCTGTTTCACAAATTGCAGCCAGTGCGGTTGGGCAAGATATTCAGCACAAAAAAACGGACCGTCAGCTGTTGAAAATGCTCTTGATTCAAGTTTTGCTCTTCGTTCTTCTCACCCTTCCATTAATGTTACTAGCACTTTATGAAACATTTACTGCAGAAAAAGTCAAAACACCGTTGCAATATACCATGGAAGAGTTTCTTTTCAATATTTTTGTGCTTCTGTCCAGTTGTGCTTCTGTAATGCCGTTCTATATGAATATGCTTAGTGGAGGAGTTATATACCGAACAGCCCTGATGAATTTGATTGAGAGCGTATGTGAAATAATACTGTGTCGAAAAGCATGATTTCCTTTTATTTAAATAAAGAACAATGAAATTATGATCAAAATTAGGCTATATGATTCAAACATAGAGGGATCAAGTGAATTCGGTTAGTCATACTCTAGCAGCAGACTTGGAAAAACGAACACAAACTTGAGATTGTCAGCATATTCAGTATTAACAAGAGAACCTAACTAGTTATGCATCCAGATCGATGATTCAGGCTGGATAGTAATGAGTCCTTATTTGTCTTCCTGCATATTCTCATATCTGCTCTTAGAAACGTGCTGGAAAAAAAGCAATTCGGAAGCAGTTTCTGGCTGGAAATCCAAAGTAACGTAACCGGGTAGAACCTCAAATCGACCAAAACCGATACAGAAATTTCTGGGAAGCTGCAAGAAAGTAACCAAAAATGACGTGTCTTTCGGCTAAAATCAATTGAAACAAGAGCGGATCCTGCTGGAATCATTCTAGACATCAAAGATTTCCTCGACAAAGTAATGATATTTTTATTCAGCGCCATTACAGCTCAACATGGAATATCCGCACCCCGGATTCCGGAGTCCGACAGAAAGCATTGAAAATCATTGTAAGAAGGTGTCCCTATTTCAAGTGTGGGTGCAACTTTGTCTTTCACTGAAACTCATTCAACGATCCCACACCCCCATCCACAGGTGGATGTATCATATCTAAAGTGATCATGTTAGTATTAAAATATGACGAGTAGTTCAAAACACTCTGTAATTGTAATTTTAAGACTACTTCGAGTTTATTTTTGCACTCTTTCAGTTAGATTCTGTCATGTTTCTTGTAAGGTTTAGAGGATTACCGACGATTGTGTGCTCATGAACGTCTGAGAGAAAATCTCTCTTTCCTACCACGTTATTTTCTAGTTCCAAATGCTGCTCGTTTGCTTCAAGTTGTTTGTGAAAAGATTTTCGCGAGAAATTCACCGGTTCTTGACCAGAAGTACATAGAGAAACCGTTCGGTATGGTCTATGTATACGACATGGACATGAGCCTAGAACATGTTCATGTATTAAAAATTCAGAATGAGTCAAATCATTGCCGCCAGTTTTTGAGTCTAACTGGGAGTCCAACAAAATCCAAGGCCTTGGGATTTTGTGCAAATAGATTTGGATTTAGGATTGAGATTTGGTTTCAGTGTAGCAGGACTTCATAGTTTGACTCATGTTCGATTGAAAACAAATCCCAATTCGAAATACAAATCCCGAACTAGGGGTGGCACTTTAACTTTAAAACACTTTTAAAAAAGTGTTTAAGTTTAAAGTAAAAACACTTTAAACTTTAACTTTAATTAAAGCAAAATACTTTAACCCTTTAACTTTAATAAAAGTAGTGTAAAAATGAAAAATAATTTTTAGCTCTTTATTTGCGATTTGGTGTGGATTTTACAGTTACTTTAAACTTTTATTAAAGTTTAAAGTGCTGTAACTTTTTTAAAGTTAATAGTTTAAAGTTACTCTAAAAACAACACCAAATCGCAAATAAAGAGCTAAAACTTATTTTTCATTTTTGCACTACTTTTATTAAAGTTAAAGTTTAAAGTAATTTACTTTAATTAAAGTTAAAGTTTAAAGTGTTTTTACTTTAACTTTAACTTTTAAAGTAAAGTTAAAGTGCCACCCCTATCCCGAACCCCAAATCTAAGCCGAACAAAGTAAAATAAACAATCCTGTAATACAAATCTTGACGAAATCCATATCTACGAACTCATTTCGAGCTACACCCCAAATCCAGAAACCAAATCGAAATTCAAGCCCAAACCTTAGAGATTTAGTGACAAATTCCAAATCCATTCAAGATTTGTTGCACCCCTAAATCCAACTTATGACTTTAGCCTACTTTTTAATTTTTCTTCGTGTTTCCAAAATATTTTTGATGAATCGAGATTTATTTCAATGAAGAGTAGCTTCGTAGTGTATTCCTATACTACTTAATATTGTTCTTTGTGAATTCGATCAAATGGATTTTCCCGTTCACCCTTAACGAGTTTGTTGAAAAAGTGTTATCCACCAACCTAAGTCTGTTTCTCTTACTCTTAAATACTTATTGTCAAAGTAGTTAAAAACACATTGAGCTTGTCCAATTTTAAATATAAACACTGCCCATTCTTTTCCATAAGTATGGTCAAGCCAAGTTTTTGTATCAGTAGCGATCTCAAACATTTTTAACGATCCGTGTGTGTCAATAGAAGTAGCGATCGTTCCCATTATATCCAGTCTCATCGAATCCGTGATGCCTGAAGCTTGAGTATCGATTTCCCATCGGCCCATTCTAAACTAGTTTGACCATAGATATCTAGAAGTTAATTTTCAGTCAGAACAAGAGCACAACGTATTTGATTAAAAACGACGGTTCAAAGCAAGATGGTTCGAGTTACTGTGGTGGTTTTCGATGGCGCTCAAAACATTTCTTTGAATAGTTTGTATTTAATTTTCTCTGGCACAAAAACTATTTGGTTTCTCATGCTTTTATGAATTTATTTCAAAAGGAAAAAAATTAAAATCAATTAAACGGTTGGAAACGAATATGCTGGTATATAAACTCACCCTCAAAAATTTCTGAGCAACACTATTTTATGCCATCCCTCATTCTCTATTCGACGTCTTTCATACTGATCTACAGAACAAATTCGCCTGTTCGGCACAGAACGCAGCTACTTCGATTCATAATTGATGCAAGGCAATGGTGTACAGCCAAATAAGCAAGCTATTATTTCAACTGATATGCATAGGTAGAAGAAAGAAAAGAAATCTGCGAGCAAAATGTTTTTCTCCACGTCCATCAAACTGTTTTTCTTACATTCATCACAAAAAGTGATGCATGTTGTGTCATATAAAAAATGTTAATGGTATTAAGAGTGAAAGGAAAACCAAAAGACAGCCAACACGTAAAAGGAGGGTGGTTGTGGGTTTCGGTGTGGTGGAGGATGTGGATTATTCTGCTTCAATCAATCACATCGAAACTGGAATTGGTGCATTCTTATATGAAAGTGAAACAAACGATTGTAGTAATAAAGGAATCATTGAATCGAAATCGATAAAACCCAAGTATAATCTCATTTGTTATTATGAACACTGACTCTCCTCTTTTTATACATGCATATAAGGTTAAGGAGTTCAGTCAGTAAAACAATAATTTTAATTGAGTAGAACAATACTACATGAATTAGATTTAACAAACTTTGACGACTTACCATTAAGGAAATCGATCGTAATTATTTACATGGGGTGCTTCTTAAATAAGTGCTATCGGCGAGGTCTTCTCTTCTATTATAAATTCCAATTTCGTTTTCCATAAATTTTAAATCGTATATATTTGGTTGACACATGAGACTACAACTTACCTGTTATAAGATTTGTTATCGCTACTAATATCATCTATTTTCACCGCACAGTTCAACATAAGAAGTATTTGAATTGGCTGATTACCATGGCCTCTATTCACCAATATTGTTTTTTGAATATATTCAAGTGGAATAGTAATCCTTTTATTAAATGTGCGTATTAAAAGTATTAATGAAGTTGCACGACGTCCTTGCATCCGAACCTTAATGGTACCTGTATCACGGAACTGCTTTGTATGATCGTAAAACAAATTGCTTGAATACATAGAACGGAAACTGAACAATACTTTTGTTGGTTGATGTTGATTTGTTGTTTTGTCAAACAAAACTCGTTCGTACAATTTATGTAAAGGATGAGTATTGATCGTAAACCAGACACTTGCCCAGTGAGACGTTTATATTAAATGAAGATTGTCTCTAATTGAATTTGCTTCATCACGTGTGCATTCAAAAAAATATTCATTACTGTTTGAGACTTGTAAGAGTGTATTGAAATTCGATAAATTTAAATAGTGGTGCAAGTTTCTATAAATAATCTGACGAGCATTACCGATATTAATATTCTTGAAGCAGCATGGTACTTTATTATCCCAACCATCGGGTTCCGGTTCAATCACAGTTCTAAAAATCAATAGAGTTATTTAAAACGCTTTGAAGAAAGCAATCATGAAGTGATATTACTTAAATGCGAAATATAGAATGTAGGATGTTTAGATTCTTATGCGAGAAATAGCATTCAGTGTTTTATATTACTTACCTCTATGCAGTCATGCTTAAAGTGTGCCACGCAGAAAAGTAACTGAATGGTGACACGTAATGTCTTCACTTTAAAATTTATTTTTGCTATGACAATAAAGAGCGTGCAGTTAAAACTCACTTTCCTCGTTCTGTTTTCTTCTTTCACATTCAAGCAACTCTTAAACTCTGAATTGCACATATGTACTAAAGGAAAATAAAAAATTTAAACAAAATTTTAAATGAGATCAACCGTTCTAATTCATCGGCTTGCATGCTTGCTAAACGAAGCATAACTTTGAAAAAATGATATTCTTTTTATGCAGCAGGATTCCATTTTGTAAAAGAGAATGTCTTCTACAGAAAAATATGCCTCGTCAAACAGTCGGAACTTAACATTCACGAATATAAGATAATGGGCGTGGGGTTTTTGGATGATGGCCGGTTTTGAGGGGATGGCTCGGGTTGTTTGCGTACGTAGGTGTAATTATTTTCGTAATACACAACGACACTC
This sequence comes from Rotaria macrura, assembly GCA_900239685.1. Taxonomy (NCBI): domain Eukaryota; kingdom Metazoa; phylum Rotifera; class Eurotatoria; order Philodinida; family Philodinidae; genus Rotaria; species Rotaria macrura. The sequence goes on from OENT01001020.1 coordinate 19,585, forward strand.
ACGCCCCAAATCAGCAACACTTCCCAGGAGATTCATTCTGATAACTGGATTCAATCGGATCCGATCGGATTTTACGGTGAATTTCTATAAAACCGACGGAATCCTAGCTGCGGAACGGCTTTCAGCTCCTTAGGATTGGAATCCGGCAAAACCCGTTATAGGGTTCTGACAGACCTCAAATGACGTCATCAGATACTAATTAGCAATCAAATAATAAATCAATATTTTCCCGTCAGATCCGATACTCATTCCTCAACCAGGATTCCGATAGGATTTTGTCCGTTGATCGGATCCTATCAGATCTGGTAGTATTCAGTATCGGATTCAATCGTCTGGGTTGTTCATATACAAAATAGTAAGAAATACAGAAACGCTTGGAGAATCGTACAAAATCATATAGAATCATTTAAGAAAACAATAATTAATAAAGGATTCGTTAAATTAATCCTGCACTCTATTCCTCTTGAATGTTAATAGTGAAATTATTATAAAACTTCATAGGTTTTGGAGTATCATTGACCATAAATTCTATTGGTATCCAAGCTTGAAAATCGTGACCTTTGATTCCATCTTTACTCGAGCGAAATCTTTCTCCATAATACATGTATAAAGTTTCTTCTGATGATATTGGTAAAGTGGCTACATTGAATTGCTGAGCAGGAATTGTGAAATTTGTCCCATATGGATCATTAATTGAGCATGGATTGATGTTCATGCCGTCAACATGATCTGGTGGAGCTTTCCCATTAGCGCAATAATCTAACTGACTGAGATAGGTCCAATTACCAAGAAGATCAGTACTAGTAAATGTTCGCGCATCTGCACCCCACTGACAAAAGCAACAATCAGTGGATAACATTGTAAAATAGATTCCTTTTCTTTTGAAGACCCCACCCCCTTCGTACCATGGATAATCTTGTTTCTCGAAAATAACAGAGAACTGCCCCGTACTTGTCATCCAGTCCGATGAAAGTTTTTCTATTACATGTCTCAAAGGTGTATCCCGTGTATTGTATCGAACATAAGCTGTATTATCATCGTCAACATATAGGCCAGTAGTGCTGCTAATTACTCTGCCTCCTTGCATCACTAAGGGTGGAACATTCACGAAAGGACCATAGGGTGTTGAAGAAACAGCAAGAGCAACAGTGGAATTTTGAAATCCATATCTGCTTGACCAATAGATCATAACATATCGTCCAGTACGACTATTATAACCAACATTTGGCATCCAATAATTTATGTGATTGTTATCCTTGGTGACTTCAGGTACTATATTATTACTAATCAATGTCCAATTGACCAGATCCAATGAGGTATATAAAGCAAACGTATTGTTTAGATAACCACATGCACCATCACAAATCGTCGTAGATTGATGGCATTTACCGTAAACCGTACCGTATATGAAATAGGTATTATTAAATTTAACCAGACAACCATCATGCGCATCTACATAGGATCCGTTTGTATCCAATCGAGGAAGAACATTCGAAATAACTACTTGCTTGCTTGAAACAAACAGAAAACTTGATACAAGAAGAGCACAAGAAAACCTCAATGGGCACATAGAACGATGTTTTCAAATTATTAATAGGGTGATACCCAAAAAAACGAGTTTTTATTGCTAAAATAAGGAATAGTCTAAAAGAGAATGTCATACCTGTAAAAATCTACTGTTTTATCTTACTGTTAAGATAGCGAGTTGCTCTCGTTTTTTCTCCTCCTTTCTATAAAGCAAATATGACTTCCTATGCTTTAAAACAATGTAAGTGATGATTCGTTGGAGTTGAATGTGTATGAGAATGTAATAAAGACCTTCTCTCTTATCTACCCTGGAAAAGACTTATTTTCTTATGTTCAGTTTCTAAGAATCCATACGTCCATTTCCACACTATATAAAATCAGGCTACATCGTTCTGAATAAGATTGGACGTACTTAAAGAAGATCTGTTGGTATCTTCCGAACTTTCTAACCATCTCATGGTTTATCTTACACAAGTGACTCATGTTTTATTTTATTTTGATCAAGCCTAGCTCAAGATTGACAGTTTCAAATACATATTTCAGATATGAAACATAGATAAATTTAGCACCGTATTCCAGTTCTTTTTCATCCAGATTCGTTTAACGACTTGAGTTGGTTTCCTAATCACTTGATTTGGATGCAGATTGTAATTCTGCATCCAATGGTGCCATTTTCACGTGGGCTCATTGAGGGAAAAACCTATTTACATTCCAAATTCCACTTTTTCCATGCTTTTCAAAAGTATTTCCTGTCCGTATTCGCTCAACGGATTGATTTGAGTCTTTAATCGGTTGAGTTCCATGTAGAATTGAATTCTGCGTCGAAAGGCACTATTTTCAAATAGAATCATCGAAAAAGAACATATGGACGTATGTGAAAGCGGACGAAATACTCTGATTTGTTAGTTGGTGCTAGGTATCGTGTGTCTTATCTGTCTATCATTCTTGTGACATTATCAAGTATATGTATTCTTCCTATTAGTACGTGATCAGAGCCCGATGAGTCATTGAATCAATAGCAGAAAATGCACTTTGTGGGGGAACACTTTTTCGAGGATTCTCACAAATCTCATTTGAAGTAATAGAGTGACAGGAGTTTTAGTACTATTTTTTTCTCGCGCCCAAGTCGGGTTTCCGAGATCATTGTTGGTATGTGGCGATAAACAAACGATAATGGCTGACTGGAACCAATAGCGAATTTTGATGGAGAATTTTTTGCGCTCTCCTCCATTCATCATCCGACATTGATGCAATGGTTCTAAGGAAATACCCTAATAATGGCGAATTTACAGTGTCATCTATCACGCGGGACACTTTTTCAACCAAAATCAAATATTTAGTTCGAAAGAGAAAATTTGTCTACATTTACTAGTGTTAAAGAGGCCTCCTGCTCGTGCCAAAACCTCAGATGTTGCATACAAGTGCAGTTTTTGACAATGGTTCGTCTTTTCAGCATATTTCATTTGCTCTACACCCGTACTATATATCTTCTTTCGTTCTGCATTATTAGTTATCTGTGTGATCTTTCTATGTCTTTCTCTTCCTTCTATGTGAACTTGTATATTCTTTAAGAATCTCTATTGCGCTCTTAATTAATTGCTAAATTCCTAATTGATTCAATTCTGTTCCAAACATTTTTGTATAAATACCCTCCGACTTATAATGATAAATCAGTTTTGTATGATTTCGTACAAGTGATGGTTGATTGCTATATAACTTTTACAATTGGAAGAGTGGTTGACTACCTATGAAATGCGAATTTATTACGAAAGTTATCTATTTCTCCTATATCATTATTATCAAGAATAACATTTAAGTAAACCTTGTACAAATCTGAAGCTAAAACATTCAGTAATAAATGACGATGAAAAAATAAAGTTTTATCTTTCCATTTCATTTGACTACGTGGCTCGCAGTTTCATGAATTTCGATATCAGGATTTAAAAAAGCTCATTCAATATTTCTGACTTAATCTGAGATATACTACCGTTATTATCGTGGTAGTCACTATTCAAAACACGTTTCTTTCAAAATATGTACTGGCATAAGACTTCAAGGATTTCTTCGGGCATACTTTTATACTGCGCGATTGATGGTCTCTATATAGCTTGATCTGTAGTACTCAGCTATTCTCTGACAGTTAAATCATTGAAGGTTATTTTACATTTTCAATTTTTTGCTAGGAATTGAATAGGTAACAAAATCTCTGCTCGAACGAAGTTATATAGTTGGATGTCATTCTCTTCAAACTTGATTGTAAATCTTAGTTTTTCTTTCTACCAACAGTTGTTTCTTCACAAGATAAACGTAAAAGTCACTTAGTCAATTTGAGACCACATACTCTCTACCTGGTTATTTTCTTTGCTATTTTCTACTCAAAAATAAATGTAAATTTATGGTCATCCTCTTTTACAACTGTAATTTCCTACCACTTTTCAAGAGCATTTTTATGTCTATTGACCCGATTAGATGATGCGAAATGATTATTACAGTACTTTCCAACACTTTTATCAATTTCATTATGTGAGATTACTCGTCTGAGCACTCCAATATTGTTTCCATTACTTTTCAGTTTTTCCCATTCAATTATTTCGATTATTTTTGTTAATCTATGAGATGTTCTAATAAAATTTGCAAGATCTGCTAAATCAGCTACCTAGAATATTAAGACATTTTAATAATAGTTTGAGTAGAAGACTATACATATGTGAAGACCTCTGCTGAAAACACAGTGTAGTTGTGGGTAGTTTTAGGTATGAATCACCATATTCCCCTTCAGCACAAATGTCTTGCACTAAAATTTAAAAAGAAACTATCTACGGCAATTTTCTTATAGCAACGTGCTCCTTTTCAAAAGAATGGGGTGGGTCTGAACCTTTCCCCCTGCCCCCCCCCCTCATCTACTCATCCCTAATGAACACATCCAGCTGATTTTATTAGAGTTCCAACAGACAATCTCTTTTTATTGTACGTAGGATTTCTGGGAGATTGGAAAAAAATAATAGGAGAGGATAGATTATGCTATCTGCAACTAAAAATGAAAATCTCTACTGATTCTGACAGTTACAAATCGTAGGATTTTCGTTGGAATCAGACGGTTCACATCTAATAATGATTCAGCCATCTAGATTCCAATCAGGTTCTGTTGGATTATTGGATACCATGAATGCTCTATAAGATGTTTTCATCAAGGAATCTTCTATCGAGAGAAATGAAGGTATTGATAATTAAAAGCATATTTTAGGCACGGTATGGAGTATATTTCATCTATATTTTCTTGATTAGCAAAAAATGATAAGAAATATGCAAACATGCAAAGGAAAAAAAACTCGGTTAATTTAAGGTTAGTACTATCTATATTTTTGCAAATGAAGCAGGTTAAATTTTAGTAAGCAATATAATTGAAAGAAAATGAATGTCGTTTGCAGTTATAGTAAATATTAGAATTTTTGTCAGGCAGACATTGCACATGTCTGCAGTTTGGCATTAAAATTCTGTTGAATTAGATAATAACGACTGCCAATATTAATATTGTAGTAAGCCCCATTTCGAAGCTGCTGACGAGTTCCATACGTGTAGGCACTAATAATAAAAACTTGATTAGATTGCATATATGCATACATATATCCTAGATATAATCTAGGCTGTGAATATTGCAGTATGTGACAAGTGTTACGAAGAAAGCACACTTTTTGTCATAGAAATATCAAGCTTGTCTAGAAATAAGATAGATCTTTCTTCAATTATCATGCAGTAAAAACAGCAGCTTAATGAAACATTCTCTCAATCGTTCTTCCTNAGTATAGATTATCGGGTTCATTTTTATGAAGGATTAAAGAACTCTTAAAGGATACATAGGGCAGAACTCATCTGATCGATAGCCATCAATCAGGGCAAATTCCAAAGTGTGAAGCTCGCTAATCTTTCAGAAACTATACGTCAATGAGCATAGTTGAAATATCTAAATTCGAAGAAAACTGGGTGAAATCACCTACGAACAGAAATCTCTGACTATTTTGGATGATGTCTCACGGTAAATTTTGTTTTCGTTTCAACAATAGTCTCGCTATTTATTTTTTTACATGAATGTCTGACTAACCGCTGGGTAAATTCTTGCTTTTCCAGCAGATAGTTGAATACTTTCTCACTATAGCAGCAGAATAGATAGCCCTTGGCATATGTAGAAAACAATCGGAATCATCAACCGTTGTGGTTTGCCTATTTAAGAAACAATAGTCATATCATTGTGGACAGCCATGCAGGAAAAACCATATGGTATAATATTTTCAGAATGTTTCCACAACACATCTATGCATAGATGTGACGTTCTATGTGGAGAACGTCCAGTTTCCATCCAGGGGTGTAATGCTCCCGCTTGAGTGCATTGTATAAATGATGTTTAACCTTCCCTCTTCATTTCTTCTCAATAATGAATCATCCTTACTTCATTGTCCTCACTTGTTCTTACTTTGTATCCTTATTTCTGTTCATACTTTCTTTCATTATCTTATTGTTCTTATTTCACTGTCCTTCCCTTGACCTCGTATTCTTTCTTTTCATGCTCTATTCTTCTTTTTTCTGGGAGCGTATATAAGCACATGGTTTTTTATGTAAACGAGACGATTATATGATATGAAGGAATATAATAAAGTGTAATTCCATCATCACTAACATCCCTTCTATCAGAAATCGTTACAATAGATATATCTCTTTCTGATTGTTTTAAGTACACCTAGAGAGCACATGTGACTTGAAAATCGCATATGAAGATGGGCTGGTGGTCACTTGAAATATATACCAAAACTTAATATCACTAAAGATTAAAAGTCTCAGTTTTGAAATCGATTGCTAGTCCGTTTCGATCAAACGTCCCGTCTTTCGGACAAAATACGTGTGATAGAGCGATGCTCATTCACGTGCCAAATCTTGAATCACTGCTGATGATCGAATTGTTAGAGAATCTGCCACGCAAAAGATAGATGTGAATTTAAACGTGTGGGTCAAGTAAAATGATTATGCACTCAAATTCTAACCCACGCTTGATGAAAAAATGTATACAATAATATACACTACGAAAACGCTTGATTAACTTAAAAAGGACTTAATTAAATTTTCATAAAGCATCTTAGAGTTTATTCTACCTTTATGAACGCCCTTGGGACTTATGTCCATTAGATAAATCGTGTCAGACTATTTAAAGCAGGTATAAACTTTAAAAAGGTCTATGAAAATAGGCTAGAAGCTAGAGGAAATGAATTAACTGTCTTTTTCGGGGCGCTTATCATTTTCGATTTTTCTGTACAGTGTACCACGGAGAAAACATTCGCTACTGACTATCGTGGATTTCAAATAAGACATTTGTTCTCTTAACAGGATCTTCATTGCGCATGACTGGTTTTCAGTAAAACAAACAAATAGAAAGTCTTCGCAAGAAAAATTTCCTGTACTAAAATTTTCTGAAGTAAACATGATGTGAAAAATCTGATAGTACAATCTTTGAGAGGCAGGAATGTCAAATACTATGTGACTGCTGCTGTTACTCGCAAGGAAATTGGTATTACAGCATATTGTGGGCTTCGTTTGTTTGTATCTCGTTATCTTATCCTTTAGAACCACACCAAGAATGCACTTCATTTATTGTAATCAGAAGTCATTGGTGTGCGGCACTCGTTCATACGTATATCAAGATATTTCACTAGAACCTGTAGAAGATATGGCGTTTCTCTCTCGAGAATTATGTAGGAAGGGGAAGGTGACTTCAAATTTCCACTCCTTTAAACACTAAAAATCCTTTTAGATCTTGTGTCACAAAATTTATTTGCCATTGAATGGGAAGAATATTAGCTCTGTACGTACCACTTGTCTCCACTTTCATTACCCGAAGAATCGTACCATGCATTTCCCAATGGATCAGATATAGCTTCCATTAGTTCATGTGTGATAGCACTTAACATAGCATCAACACCAGTATCGCCATTAGATGACACATTGAGATTGTAGAGAGCGCAAGTAGACAAACAGCTATTTGGATTTCCTATAAATCCGTAGATGTATGGTACTGAATTAGCTTGGAATGTTGAATGGTATCCACAATAGTCCATAAAAAACTGTCCACCTATCAGACTGGTGCCTTCGCTCACATCAGAAGAACTAAGTAACAAGTAGATTCCTTTTGCATCGTTTGGTAGTTGCCCACCTTTGATACGTGCGTAAATTAAATATGGAATAACTGTACCACATAGTGTAGTTCCAACACTGTAACCCTCGTCCCACGTGCTACCAAGAGTCATTGGGCCGGCTACATATATCTTAGATGTTTTGGTTGTATTTTGGTAGTAATAAGTCTTTTCGATGTTGAAGTATGATGTACTGCCGATTGTCGATATGAATGTTTGAATGATACTTTTCTGAGTAGCATTCCAAGTACCATAATACTGTGCAGAAATTATTGAACTAAAAAGCCAGCGAACGAATGAAATGAAGGTACTCACCAAAATATAGACTTTAGTTGCTCCCGTCATTACAGCAGCACCAGTGCGATACAGGATGGGTAAAGTAGATGCCGTATTTGCCGCAGTATTTACCTTCTTGTTCGAGGCTACATGGATATTCATTTTCCCAAGTTCGAGTTTACCGTTCTCATTTAATTGTGAAACTATATGAATAAAAGATACAGAAAAAATTGAATCGAGCTGATTCTAAACCCAGTATTTCATAAAAGTAGTCGTATCTGGGTTAACGTTAGCTGATTCCCGAAAGTGAATCTAAAGCGTGTCAAAAACCCGAATCACTTCTTTCAAAGCTATGCCAAGCTAACCAAAGCGTGACTAATTTTCTAAAAACGAGCTAATGTTGATAAACGCATAAGAAAAACCGTTGAATGCGGTAGAATCTTGTTTATTCAGCTTTTAGTTCTTTGAGAGATTATAAGACGATATTTGGTCGAGGTTTTTACATCAACAGCAGGCGTTCAGAAGTGAGCACTTCCAACTTTAATCTACCAATAAAATTCGAAAAGATTCAAATTTCAAATTTATTTTACGTTGTTTTAAATGAAAAAATACACGTATCCCTGTCGAGTGAATAATGAAAAAATGGCCATTAAAATGCATCAATGTACGGATTTCGGTCATTCTGAACATTATAATGCACTTTTTAACTTACATAATGGGACAATGTACATTAAAATGCGTTAGCACGATTAAGGGAATAATTTTATCATTTCGTGTACACTAAATTTGTTTTCTCATTGATAAGTTAATTAAGAAACTCTTCTGGGCTAATTAAAATTAAATTTTCGAGTTTCATGGGTATTCTTGATGTTTATTTCTGCAGTAATTAAGTTAAGAACATTGTCTCAAATTAGGATAATCGAAAAGAATAAAACGGTTTGACCGTGATAATTTTTCAATGTTATCTGTCGAAACATGAGGTTTTCTCAAGGATTTTGTATTTTTTGAGATAGTTTACTGATACTGATAGAATCTTCTACGAGATTCATTTTCAAATGTGGTCACATTTAAACTTTTTCCTTGAAGGAGACGTGCTTCGGCTGTCAAAGAATTTTCATTTTGCTCAAAGAAATATAGATTTCATTATGATCGCAAAAGTGAAGGATAGAAAAAATAATTCCGATGGAATAAGAATTTCTCTCTAAGTTCTATAGAATACAAACAGCATTAGATTGCTGAAATATTGTATAACCATGTGCAGTGGCAGATGTAAATTAATACGACAACGAAACCTATCAGATATTTATGTTCCAACCACCCGATAGATCCAGCGGTGGGTTCCGATGAAAATCAGATGATTTTCAGTAGCTGCAACCGCAGTTAAAATGAAAGAAGTTGAATTCCGACATATTTTCTTTAGAATATGAAGTATTATAACGTTGAAATCTGAAATAATTTATGTTTTTGAAAATCCTTTTGCTATTCGAACAGCATCAGTATTAGGCTCAGATACTGTATGATTTCCGATCGATGAAATTAGATACATCTCATGGATAGGTAGATCTACAGGTTTCGTTTACAGGTAACCAGTGACAGCACCAAAGTTTTCAATGAACAGTGACAATGCTGAACTGATATCGTTGATACAGTGACTAAATGAATACGGAAGCCTATTGTAGTAGCAATTCTTACAGCAGTACGCCTTTTCCACGATCGCTGACTACACAAAGATCAACATTTGCTGTTGAAGAATTTTCGCATTGGTATTGACAGTGAAATGGAAGAGAATAAGATAGTTTGTAACGTACGCGAAAAATTCTTAACTGAATTACTGTAATCTTTAGACGCATAGTCCAACAGAAGCAAACTTTACTATTCTTCTTTTAAACTAGTCATCATCACTCAAACATCACAGTTCAGTCCATCACCGTTATTCTCAACTATCTTTTACCGATGTATCCCAATTCAGCATAATCCCCTATAACCAACACAGCGGAAAGAAATCATTATTTCCCACTTCAAATCCCTCAAAGTTATGCTTATATTCAAATAATTTTAACAAGTATAAAGAAAAGAAAACTGCAGTGATATTCGAATTGATTCCTCAATATGAATGACAATAGGTGTACTAAAACTCAGCGTGTCGGTGCTCATTTAGTTTTCGCTTAATTGAAATAGAAGTTGAATTAAAAATAATGTTCATTCAAAACTTAATATTGATGATAACAATTTATTTATAAAATAATAAAAATATGCTATAATTCATACAATAAATATTAACTGATAATAATTTATATTTAAATTGAATAAAAATATTTTTTGAATAATTTACATTTAAAAACTATAATTATTGTAAGATAAATTTATTTGAATTATGAATTATCCTTCACTTAGCCCATTTTAAACCAATCACCAAAAACATTTATATATTGTTTTAAATAAAGTGGAAAATAACATCCCAAATTTTTACTGACAGCAATTCTACTGCTTAAAGCGCACAACTTTGATTAACACAAGTAGAAAATTCAAATGTATCAGATATGCGTAAGTTTAGTTCAATCGTTTTTTCACTGCTTCGCTATTACAAGATCATCTAGTCGAATCTACTCTGCAGCAACAACAGTAAAAGCTTTAAAATGCCGTCAATGGTACTCAGGAAACGAAATGACAAATAGTGGTTAAAATACCTTCAAATATACATAATTACAATGATGTAAAACGGTCACAAAAAATGCCGGAAAATTCATTTTTGCGATGCATTAAAATGATTGTTTTTGACCAGGTGAAATAGAATATGAAATAGTGAAATAATATCTATAATACAAACCATTTTTCGGTATTTTTTGTGACCGTTTTACATCATTATAATTATGTATATTTCGAGGCATTTTATCATGTTCTTCCGTGCCTGGGATTCTACTCTCTAAAAAACATAAGTTTTTTACGGAGCTCAAAAAGGTTCTTCCTGTGGGCACATCGGAAGAAACTTTTTGGGTTCAGTATAGAAATTTAACAGGTTTGGCTTGTATGCTGCAAAAACATTCTGGTTTCCAAAAGCTTGAAAAGGTTATGTAGCTTTAATACGAAACCTTCTAAAGTTCTATACTGAACCCAAAAAGTTTCATCCGGTGTGCTTGAGGGAAGAGCCTTTTTGAGTTCTGTAAAAAACCTAGTTTTTAGAGTGTAGATTTCAATAGAATTAGAATGTATCTGTAAGTACTTCCCATAGGTTTTTAACGTATTAAATGCATATTAGCAATATCTTAATGCAAGAAGAGTATTTTTCGTTCCGTTTCGGTCAATTCAAGTTACAGCTTGAATTGTTTTAGATTCGCAAAAATCGTATTGATCATAAACTACAAAGCAAGATGCAACATCTATCAGAAAACATAAGAGAACTACAGCGATGTAGACCAATATAATGTGGTTCGATTGTACTTGAAATGATGAATGCTTGAATTTCCCGGAATAGATTAGTGTAGAAACATTAATAATCTCATGTAAATTCCGAATTGAAACATATTATTTAATCAGATCAACTTATTATAAAACATGTTCTAGATGAAGCTATTTGGAATAGGGGTGACCCTTTATCTTTATTTCCATTTATAATAAAGGATAAAGATAAATGAATCATTCATCTTTAGAAAATAAATTATGATTTTGTTTTCAATCATTTATCTTTATTTAGTAAAGTAACACTAAATGACCACCCCTAATTTGGAATTGCAATCTTAAAAATTTTCTCAGTCATATCATTACAGTCTGAGAAGAGATTATCTCTTCTGGACACTTAGATTCTCTCAGAGATTCGATTAAAGATTTCCTATTCATTTCATAGTAAGAATTGTTATTGTAATCTAACTAAAGAATACTAATTATATTGAAGATTTTTTTAAACATTTCTATTGAATCTTTGCCGATTTTCTTACCTTCCCCCTTACTAATGGCATTTTTCCATTTCTTCGATTGTAAACAATCAGATGGTGTTATGAAAATTGTAAATAAAACAATCACTAGCAGGCATGACCCCGACAAATGTTGATTCGACGTTTTATTGAGATTGCTTTGAACATATGATCTTCAAGACGAATTCTAGTAAGTACAGTACTTGTTTAAAAATTAAAGAACTATCTTACCGTTTCCGAAGCTCTTCTGCAATGCTTTTTGCTTGTTCGACATCATCACCCAGATCCTTTTTTCTTCTAAGCATCATATTCATCGTTCCGTCTACAATCATTATAGATAATGTGAAGACTATTCATATTTACTACGTTCGTGTTTACTTCACACTTACTTCTAATATTATTGTCTTTAATTCAAGATGAATTAAGAGCCAAATTCTAACTCTTTTAGAAGATATTTACTGTTATTTATACATTTTGTAGTATTGCCCTCTTCTCATCACTGGTTTTCTATCGATAGTTCAAAATATTCTGGCTTCATTCGTTTTCAGCCCATCCTAATATTGATCATTTGGACGCACCGAAGTCGGCATCGTTTCTATGATAGTAAACTATTAGCAACACAACATAACAGAAAACGAATAGACTTCACTCTATTACCAAGCTAGATTCCATGATGACTCACAATTGCAAGGCGTATTGTGCTATTACTCATAGATATAATTATCATGCATTTCTCGTGAAATTCAAAAATATCACAAACTACTGTTCATTTCCATGACATCTCTCTAAAAAAATACACAAGTTTTTTCGATTTCCATGAAAATTTCAGGGTTTGCGGGCTGCATAGGCGTACGACTTTCTTAAAGAGCAGTTTTTTATTTGCGTCAATATGCAGATACATATTGAACATAGTAAATTTTTTGACTTTTGTATTAATCAGAAGAATCAAGATTACTTTGAAAGACGAATCTGAGTTTTCGATCAAGTAGAAAACAGCAGTCTTCAGTATTCCGGGACTACACTTGACTCTAAATAATTATGGAGTCATGCACTCCTCAAAAGTGGAATACTGATAAATCCCTTCTCCATGCATTACTCATCTAATTTGCACTACTTAATTAAGGCCAGTACTAGCCTAAGCTCAAGTAATTAGTGTGTCTCCAACGCGTAATACATGGAGAAGAAAATTTACATTATTCTATTTTCGAGGATTCCATGACTCCGAGACTAGGCAGGATTGAAGTCTGATGCTTCCACCTAGGTTTCAGCTAAAAAATATTAATTATCTGTACGTATTACATATCATTTGGTTGCTTCTAAACTTGGCTACATTTTCGCTATAATACACTTTTTATCTTGATTCATTTCTTATACGACTTTTTTCGTTTATACGAAATAACCCCTACGTCCTAGGGCACGCTTTTATATTAGAAAAAAGACTGAAAATTTGGAATCCTTGTACATAGCCATACATATACTTTTGTGAAACACGATCTGATAGAAGTATTGAAGTGTTAAGGGAAGAAATTTTGCAACTCCCTCCCCCCTCGCCGGTTCACCGTGCAGACCGTTACCAAAAGGGCTTTCCTTCACTAGAGACCGTTGCCTGAAGGTGTTTTCTCCCTCGCAGATCGTTACAGATAGGTATTCTATAATAAAATCCTGCAGAGATTTTGAAGCCTCTTATAGAGGAATTGGAACTATACACTGCGCATAGAGACACAGTCGATAGCAGGTCTGTTAAGTAATGAATTTGTTAATTATACTTTAATTTTTCATTTACAAAAAATTACAGGTATAAACTACAGGCAATACGGTCTTGATGAAGCGTTATAAAAAAAAGAAAGAGAAGAGGAGCACCGGTGTAGAGCCATAACAGACTTCATTAGTCACTGTCTGACGCCTAGATATTCCTCAATGGACATAGTTTTCGTACAATGACAGATCATATGTCATTAAAATCTCACTGAAATCTATGAGCTGCTTCAGTTCCCTACATTTTCGTAATGAGTGATGGTACAATAACATAAAATGCTCGGAAAAATCTAGAATAAGATAACTGTTCTGACTGTTATTATCAGTCACATCGTGTTTCACATTTTAATCGTGAAGGAATTACGCTAACAACTGTCTTTTAGAGAATTGTATACTCTACTATCCGTTATAGCGTGAATATATCGCTTTTTGATCAGACAAAGTGTGAAACACAGTCATGTGATATGTCTGTTATTTAATACATACGAGGCAGTCGATGTAAGCGTCGAGGAAAAATACTGAGTTGAAGCCACTGTAGTGTGAAAAGTTATGGAAGGAAACTTTTTTTCAAATTTTGAAGAAAATCCATAGGAAAAATATTGTTAATCGGTAAGCAAATGAAATTTTTTCGTAAACACTATCATAAAACGTATTTTTTCAAGCGTTCTCATGATATTTATATCTCAGCAAAGAAATATCCATTTGACTTGAGTTTTTACCATAAATATTCATCAAATGGTTGTACTCACCATAAAAAATTGCTTCTCAATAGTAGATTTTTGGGTGGTTGCATGGTGGTGTTCGGTTTGAAGAATCCGTCATTTTCGAGGCTTTGTGAGTACATATAGCACATTACAGCATGAGGCTAAGCTGTTGAGTTTTTAGCTATTCAAATTCTTTACTTAAAACCATTGGTGATATCAAAATCAAGTGGCGCAGTAGTTCCCATCACTCAACAGATTGTTTGTAAAAACTTGATTTTGGCGAGAGCATTCAATTTTTGGAGTTACTTACATCCCGAAAAATCCAAGCTATAAAAACCATGTGCGTGTGAATTTCGGTGGATGCAACATGTTACAACTGCAGTACACATTCAAGTTTCCGCAATGCAGTGCTTTTTTAATTAATGTTAACCTAAATCTGAGCATATGGCTGATGTTGCACGTGATTCGAAATACATAAAAACCGGTAGTACACAACCTGCTATTTTGAAAGTAGTGCATCATGTTATTTCGTAAAACAAAATCTGTATAATTATAAGCCTAGCAACACAGACAGAGTTGTACTTAGTGAAATGCATATTGATAGTACTGACATATCTGAGCCACCTGCAGAAGCTACAAAATTTAAACAGACCTCAGCCCTGAGATAGGCTTTTTCTAGAAACCACTCGAAAAGTTTTATTGTTAAATGTACTCTAAAAGTATTTCCTGAACATGAATGATACGTTCTAATTAGAAACCGTAATGCACCTTTGTCTGTTTATACATTTGCATGTCTGTCCGTCTGTCTGAAACAAGGCTTTAGTAAAAATAACCATTTCTATGGAACAATGAAACGTTTTTGGAGTACATATTATACTCGGGTACACTGGCATGCCACATGGCTTAGCCAACTCTGATAATGGGGGATCGAAGATGGACAGGTCGAATCACCATAAGGAACTTTGAACCCTTCATCTCTGAATTTATGAATAGCGTGATCCAATGGCTAGGGGAGACTGAATCTCTCTTGCTTCTGAAATATATTTAACCTCCCCTGATGGGATCTACCAACAATGTATTCGATTAGTTAGAAATCTGAGAGCTTGCCTTTCCCGTCAGAAAAAAAACTCGTGTTTGAAGAATTGCTTCCCGTCTATCTTTCGTGTTGAATTTGGATGTGGCTTTTTAATAATTATCCTTGGAAATTTTTCAATTTCGTCTCATCAATAGCCCACTATCAACTAATCATTCGTTGCCTTCCTCGTTTTATTTGATGCTATTCAGCCGCCCCTTCGGTAATGTCAGGAGCTGTGAGAGAAACAGATGAATTCGCTCCATGTTCATAGAATAGTATCTGTGCGTTGTGTCAGACTGGGGCACAGTGAATCGATTTTCGATTCCCATTACTTATCTTTTTTCTCGATGACTTAAAATTATTCTAATAAGAAATTCTAATCTCAGCAAAATTTGTTCTCCACATTACATATCACCGGAACCTGAAGTTGTCGATACGACTGGTAATAAAGCGTCTACACACCACTAGTTCTTGCGACAAGCACTATAAACCGGTAGTGCTGGTTATGCCAGGAGCATTATTCGAACATGAAAGGACAAAGTGAGATAGTATCTAGACACCGCCATCCTTTGTTGAGAGATAACACTAGGGTACACATTATTCTAATATACCAAATAAATGAAGATCAAAACAAACGATTAACGTCCTTCTGAATGACATAAATCAGTAATACATTGCTCTGATATCATATCGTTGAGCTTACATAAAATAATAGATGACCTTCCCAAAGACATCCCTTAATATCTTTTGAGATACATGTAATCTTTTCTGTATCCTTCTCTCTATTTTCATTTTCACTCTTTCCTTGCTCTCTCTATCACTCCGTAACTTGTTCATCTGTTCTTCTTCTCCCTATCTCCCTCGAGCTTGGGTTCTTTTTGTTTTTGGAGGGAAGATAGGTTCAGTTGGTGCAGAGGATGTTTAGGAGATACTTATGACTGTATCGAACACGGTTGGCACATTCACTTTACTTTTTAGTTACGTAAATAATGCAAAGTAAATACATTATTTGCTTAACTCAAAAATAACTTAAAGTGCTACGCGTGCATTTTATAGGCAGTCCATTTAATTTACTTTACAGTTAGGTGAATAAATTAAAGTACATACTTTATTTACTAATAAAGTAAAGGTTAAGTGCCACCCCTACTCTGGCAAAATGGAGTTTCGCAGAATCTTTCAAGGTTTTGCCTTTTGCTCGATGGCAGAACCCCGTAAAAATGGTTGAACGAGAGACAAATGAGCTCAGATATCCTTTGGAACACCTGTTCTTCTTGTACAAAACCATTTTTTGAGGGTTCTGCAAAACTCCTTCTTTTTTAGAGAGTAGTATCGAGTTATGCTGGGAAGCGAGCACACATAATTCACGCATACTGAAATAAAATTTTTGTTTTTTAGTGCAGTGAACATTACGTGCGTGTAATTATTATCAGCAGAGTGCTGTTGACTTGTGCACTTTAAATTAATTATAAAACAAATCATCACATTTGTTTATTACCAAAACGGCCATGGTTTTACAACTTCTAATCTTTGCGAATTCGTTATTCACTATATGATTTCAATATATACGCACTTCTATATATCATGATATACCATACAAATAATATTATATTGTCTTTACACTACCCAAGTACATCAAAGTTGTGGAACACGCGTTTAAACGCATCAAAAGAGCACCGCGATTGTGATCCGTTCACGTTTATTAATAAAACGCTATAGACGCGATCTTTGTGTTAAATTGTCACTGTAATTTTGAAAACACGGACAACTTGAGGAATTGAGCAGTTAAACTCCCTTATATTCCAGAATTATTCAGAACTTTGGAAAAAATGCGTTTAGTCTCTCAATTCCTGAAATTTTCGACGATTTCAACATTAAAAAGTGACACCCCTACACAAAAAACGCGTCTATTGCGTTTTATTATTGCGTTTTACTAATGCCCGTGAATAGTCACAATAGCAGTTTTCGTTTGATCCGCTTAGACGCGTATTCCCAATTGTTTGTCTGCTTGGGTGGCTAGACACATGTAGCATACACTTCAAAAGAAGGATTTATGAACTTCAAGCATCACATAAGCCTTTTTTCCGTTTTAGAAATATCAAATAAACCCATTTTCCAAATCGTAAACAGAAAAACTCCTAGTAATGGTCTTTATATGCAGAAAAAGGGTTTATCTCCAGCTGTAAATTCACAAACCCTTCTTTCTTTGATAACCTGTCAAAGACGTTTTTCGTCAATTTTTCAGTGGACGTAGTTTACAGTGTAGCTTATGAGATATCTTTTCGAACCGCTATCAATGTTTTTGTCCGTCCGATGCGTTTAATGAAAATCTTTGTTCTTGACACGAGATAATTTCATGTTTGTTGATTATAAAGAATCGGTTTACCTGTGAAATTGGTATTGGAATGTTGTTAATTTCAGTCGACTTGATCCAATACGTTATTTTCTACTGCAATACTTTCAGAAAACCCTACACAGTACTGGAGTAAATCTGAAAATATATTGTATTCTTTAGTTGCTCCTCGTCTGAATTGAAACTCTAAGGGATTGAGTGGTAAAGAAACAACAAATCTCGAAATCACTGAATTAAGTAACTATCCGTTATAATTCAGCTTCGCTCCTCTCAACTCTCTTGATTAGCTTACTCCTTTCTTTCGAAAATAGCCGCCTTCTACTTAAGATAATTTCTATTTTTTATTAACTAAAGAAGGAAAAAGAGTAAGCAGAACAGAGCAAGCAAATTATTTACTTGCACGACACTTATAATAGAAAGAAACACAGTAGCATAGAGGTGCCCGCCCTCAAAAAATTATTTTTCACCACCAGTAGTCCCTCCCCCAGTACAGGTAAAATCAGAAAGACTATTGATGTCAGTTCGAAGGTTGATTTTCTTCTTGTCGGCATCTACATCTCAGAAGCGACATCCACACCCTCAATAGACGCCCGTCCCCACAACAAACAACGCACACTGACACTCAAAAGTTTTCACTTACACGATACTAAACTGACGTGGTTCTACGAAATCTTGCGGAACCTTTCAAGGATTCAGAAGAAAAATGTAAAACCATGCAGAGTTCTCAATTTGTTAAAATTCAATCGATATGATTTTGTCTATTTGTTCTAGGCTATTACAGGTCCAGATAAAACTCGGTTTTAAACAGCTCTGTCTGCTTCAAAACAGTTTTCACTATTCAAAAAACAACTTATATTGATTTTAAAGAGAAAAAAATGATTTCACAAAGCACATGTAATGAAGATTTCAGAAAATTAATGTCGACACACGACCATGTTTTGGGGGACCGAAATCCGAATATTTAAGCAGTTTTTCGAAATTCGTGAGTTCAACCTTTTCCGTCATTCGAGGCTTATTTTTAATCAATGCATGTATTCAATAACATTTGACAATATCGAACAAATAGATGTATAATGCACAATAAATGTGAGCTAAAGAATTTTGGTAATGCATCTATCAAAACTGATTTCTCGATCTCAAAAACATTTAGTCAAGTTTTATAAAGAATCATCAGTTTCCGAAAATAATATTGTCTCGATTAAGAAGGTAGTAAGAAAATAATGCAGCTCATCACCATCACTTAACTCGATTGATCATCCATTTTCCAATTCTGTATACAGCATTCTCATTTCATTATTGACCAGTCTCCAACTGCCATTGACGTGCTGGCACCCTAAACTCTAGTTTTATATTGTTTTAAATTATTCAAAAAATGACTTCCCAATGCAAATTTCAGACGAGAAGTTTTATCTGAGCTAAAAATTTCTCAAAATACCGTTAGTCAACCAGCAACTAATAGACATTGAGTTGTCACGAAAATAGAGCCCAGATTCAATACCCTCGCCTTGAATAAGCTGAAGGGAGCCATATTACGAAAAATACGATTTCCATTTTGTGTTGGTCAACCTATGAGAAACCGGCTTAACCGACGAATTTCTACTTCTTATATACTCATCCTTTCAGAATTGAGAATAAAAATAAAACAAAACAAAACGATACAGGACTATTTTCAGCCTTCATCGCTTTTATTCTTAAATCTAACAGTATCAACACATTAATTTCAACTAATCATTTTTAGGATTCAAAGCAACTAAAAGAATAATTACCTCTCGAATTGAGAATAGTCAATATTTCACTCCGGGTTCACCTGTATTCATCAAATATGCAGCATCGTGCTTTGAAAAAAATCTCGATACTATAACCGTTTTTGTTTTGGTTCTGGATGTCAGAATACCATCAGTATTTAAAAAATCCTAACACTTGTATATTACAATTAAAAACGTAACTTATTACTTTGGTGTTGGTACTGAATTAAAAGTAGCATGACGCTAACATTATTGAATACATTTTTTGTGAGTATTAATATTAAATAGTGATGTTTTAACACTAATATTAAGTCTAAATTAATGCGTAAGTTTTGAAATATTTTTTAACAAAAAAGGATCAAGTTATTTTTTTAATTTTAATAAAGAAAAATGAAAAAAGCATTAATTAATACAGTGCTAATTCTAAACCAAAGCTCCTAGTTTTGGTTCATCTTTTGATATGGTCATTGAAACTCTGTGACTTCGAATATCAAATAACAACTACTTTATTGTTTATTTTCTTTAGGTTGATTGTATCTCAAGTCTTTTCAGAATTTCGTTGGGTTACCACAGTGTATATCGAACATCGTTGATGAATTTTATGGCTCGTGTTCGGTGTTTTTTTCTACAATGTTGCATAACTTTGTGACTTGATGTCTGCATTGGATAATAGGCCAAGGGGGAAATAGCAGACTTGGAGTACAAAAATATGTGAAAGTGGAAAAGTTACTTGAAGTTGATCCAAGTATGTGAAAGTAGCTCCAAGTACATAAAAAGTATAGCAAAGTACTCTCAAGTATCATTAAAGTACAATCAAGTTCCTTCAAATTACCGTAAAGTATCTTAAAAAGTACTCTCAAGTACTTTCAAAATGTCATGAAGTACTTTCAAGTATAAGAAGTAATATATCAGAGTACGTGAAGAGTTTTTCTAAGCCAATAATACAGCAAATGAAATGCTACTTAAATGGCAAAATAGAAAATGGTGTTTTATTTATATGCGAAACATTGGAAAATGAATAAGTAAAATAAACTAGCCAGAGTTTTATGAATGAATATTGGTTGTTTGTTGCATAACCCGAGACAAACGATCACTTGATAACCCTGTCGATTTGTTTGATAATAGCCAGCAAGCTGCTTGTATGTGAAGATATTTAATTTTATCATTTATTTTAATCTTGAAATAAGAGTGTTTCAAGATAGGGTTGACATTATCAAGAATTTTTATTCCATCAAAATTTGATCTTGTTGAAATTAATGTCTCTTCTTCATCATTATCAACGTCATCAGAATTTAATAATTCATCAAAAAGTTCATCTGCGTCATCGCTCTCTACGTAATCGTCTTCATCATCGTCATCGTCATCTGATTCAAGCTCTTTATTGTTATCAATCGTTGTTTGTGACAAATTGCCATACATTTTTAACTTCTTTTTAAACAATCAAATACAAAATCACTTAAATCATTCAAAGTAACTGTATTATTTTGGTTTAATACGTGTAATATTTTTGAATACTTTACGATATTAATTGCTTGATTGTATGCGTCTATAATATAATTTGTTCAACATCTAATGTACTTATTGCATCTAATCGATCTGTATATATCAATGGATCATCCTGTTTGTGTTTTTGGTGTACTGGAAAAGATAAATGATTTTTCGATTGATTATATTTGATTTCATTTAACATTGATAGTTTTTGTGCACGTCTAATAAAGTTGTTGATAGTGAAGTTGAACATGATAGAAAAAAAACCGCTCAATGACTGTGCCTCTCTAAAGATAGACTCGCATGGCTGAAAAATAAATAAATGTATATTGACCAGTGCTTGCTTCGGTAAATTTTGTTGTTTCGTTAAAAGCACTAAATAGAGCAGGCTATGTGCATTTAACTCAACAGATAAATATGCGGGCTTTAAAATAAAACGTTTTTCTACATTATTTGTCCTTGTTCTTGCACTAGCTGCTTTGCTTTTTGATGAACTGGATAACGATGTTGTTTTTAACCATGACCACCATATACGGTAAAAAAACATCACACACCATGCCGATTGTATGCCTAAATATTTAAAATTGTTCAAGATAAATAAGTTTAGAGTATTTGTTTTTAAAGATATTAGATAAACTTACGTTGACTAACGGATGCTGATTTATCAATATAACCTTTCACAATCATCTTTAGCAAAGTTAAATAAACAACGATTCCATTTGTATCTTTACTATTAATTGAAAGATTTATCACATCATCTGATATTATTTTAATGCATGAATTGTAATTTTGACGATCTTTTGGATTAATATCGCTGCTAGTAAGACCGTGATCCAGTTTTGTATAATGACTATCATTAATCAATGCTTTGATATGGTTTATATTAATCTTATCGAAACTAAAACATAAGTCAGTTGTTGATGATAGTAACCTATTACTCCATTTCGTAACAAGATGAACTGGATCTTGAAAAAACAAAAATAGCTGCATGCTTCGAAGGAAAAACCACGTCCAGTATTTTGGAGGATCTATTCTAAATGCATGTTGATGTTTATCTAATTGTAAATCGGACAATGATGAAAAAAACCACTGGCAAGTCGCATAGCGCTTACATATCTTCTATCGGCATCTATTCACAAAAAATAGCGCTTTAAGTAGCATGAACAGTATAAATTTACCTGTGGAAAAACCTATGGTGCGAACAATTTTTTTCTAAGCAATGTTGAAAAATATACATCCACCGATTCAAAACATTGATGGCAGTAATTCTTTTGTCAACACCGTACGCAGATAACAACAAAGGTCTTGGAATGCATGATGCATCATCTTCAGTTGGTATAGTTTGCAACATATGAACATTCAATAACGGTGCTATTTCATTTGTGTCGTATATTGTTTTTAAATCATTAAATGTGTCAACTCGACAAAATTGTGATAATAGAGCACCGTGATTAATTGGTGTAGCAAATCCGTCGAAGGAATTTGTTTTAGAATCATATTCAACTTTACGGATTACACCAGTGGTATCTTCAGAAGAGAAACCAAACTGTAAATGAAATCGTCGAAGAGATTCGAAGCGGAATTCTGCTTCACTGAAAGCAGTATCTGAGTTTTTAATTAAATGACCAACGGTTGCTAAATTGGGAAGGGATCCATAAAGATTCAAACGAATAAATTCATAAACCTGTTTGCCACCTAAAACATATAGACGTACAGCAAAATTTTTAACTGGTTCACTAAATCTGAAATGATTTGGAGACTGTGTGAAATAGCTTATTAAATTGTCAATAAATGATGTTAAAAATCGACTTGATTGATGCACAGCACTTGAATCATTCAGCTGAAACCATTTAATAAGTGATCTTAATAGTGAATGATTAAGAATAGTTCATTTAGGATGTTCTTCTATGAATCAGACCTTTTAATGGTTCAATATCTCTCCTTAAAAATTTTTAGTCTCAATAGATCAGTTCTATAGCTTAAGATTTATCTGAAATCTGTTCCAAAGAAACTAATAGTTTTGTTCAGTTTAGTTGTATTTAAAAGATAATAAATAACAACAAGTCCTGGGTTGTGATATCCTTGCGTTATTTAGTTCTTTAAATAATCGAAGTACCAGCGAATATGATATTAGTACCAACCAAATTCTACAAGTAGTGATAATGCAACTGTGTGAGCTATTGCGTTTTGCCTGATCTAAATAGCTAATATATATATATATCTATATAAAGCCTAGTGAATTAATCTGTAAGTGACTGTTAGAAAATTTCTACGGAATATTCATTTAGAAAAATCAGCAATGTTAATTTAATGCTTGTCCCTGATATTGCCACGACGAAAATCTACACAAAATCAGTGCAACACTCGCTCATCTATCAAGCTCTGAATGGTTATAGGAGGTCGGAAGTTACTGTTTTTCAATGAAAAAAAAATGAAGAAGTCCACTAAAAAATATTCTATTGTACGCTTATAATGATTTTGAAAATGCTCATCGCTGGAAACGTTATTGATATAGCATTATTTGACTGAAGAACTTTAAAAAGAAGGAATAAAAATAAGCAAATTCGTAAGAATTAGGCTTTCTATCTAGATACGTTGTATTTCCTCTACCGAATATGATTTAGACATCCTAAATGAATATCTCCTATCAAGAANTATCAAGAAATTCATCCATTATATAATTTTGATAATTGTCATTATTTTCTTTTGATGCGGATTCTTGTTTTTGTTTTAATGTTTTCTTCAATAGTTTTATAAGATATGAAGAACTACTTTGAATGCCAGGCTTGATAACCAATTGTCCAGTTTTAGATTTAAAACAAGATTCAAGTTTAATGGCATCGGTTTCTTCTGACTCAAAATTGAGAAAAGCAAATACATCGAGAGTGTTTAACAATTTTCCAGCAGAATTTATTAAATGCATTTTCAAAATTTTTAACCAGTGAGTCACCTGCTACTGATCTAACGGCATCATAAAACTCACGATCAACGCGTTCAAAAATATCATTAGGTAAAACCGAAATATCAAGAAGAGCATCATCATTCGACGAATTCATTTTCTTTGAGCAATATTTACCATTTGACTGAAGCAGCTACGAAATTCAGCATTTAGCAACTTAATGGTCAACATGTATACCTTACACTTGAAAAATTCGACAACTATTGAAATTTTCTTTTTTTCTCAACGATTCGTTTGTATCAACAGTAAAATATTTAATGTAATTGTTTTTGTAAAACTAATACTAAATATAGGATAATGATAATAGCTCAGCGAAGAATAATATATAGCGAGATCTTAAATATCTAACGGATTATAAGAGTAAAACTATATTTTATTTGAAAGCTATTTCATTATATCCAGTTAGAAAAAAGAAATTCGTTAGAAACCCATCATAGTTCTACACCTAAATATTCATTTAATATTCATTTATAAAGCAATCATTAATTAGTCAATGAACGAAGAAAAGGTATTAATGATGACAGCCCTTTCATAAGATATGATTTACAAGAAAGAGACCCATAGGAACGTCTAAACAGAAAATAAACGTTCATGAACTAATTCATTAAGAAAGAAAATTTTATCAAAGACAATAAATTAGACACAATCCAAAAGCTGATGATGATGCTAAAGTAAAAGAAAATTTGAGTACAAGTGTAGTGAGGATCGATTGATCACTTATAAATACAGTTCGAAAATTTATTAGACAAAAATATAGATCATGGCATAATAACACCTTAAATAAATTATAATAAGATTAGTGGATTTTTAAAAATCACTAATGTATATGTATATATAAATAACAACTAATTTGAGAAAATCGTTCTCGACCTATAAACATCGTTCTGGAACATCAAGAGTCATTAAGAAAAACATAGAACTCCTTACTATTTCTTTTGTAGAGGTCATTACTTTTTGAAAATGTGATACCAATCGTTAACAATTGGCTAATTTTATTCAAAAACCTATTATATATATATCTTCTTTTCTTTCTGTGAATTCATTCAATACACCGATTTCAGAGGAATAGCTTTGTTACTGACAAATTTTCTTATACACTTTTATTTTCTCTTATAGAAGAACTTCGTCATGCTGATTTCTTATTATTCTGATCATTTGCCATCGAATGTGTTGTCATTGTCTGATTATGATTTTTTTCAATTTATTCGAACTACTCTTGGTGAACCAGAAGCAAAATTATTGAATAAAATGGCAGCGAAAACAACATCGTCATTATTAATTATTGAAGATTCATTAGATATTTTCAATCAAGATATTGATGATGAAGAAGAATTAGATGAATTAAAAGAACAATCATGTTTTAAAATGAAAAACGAAAAATTTTTAATTAAACCTGTTGTTACTTCTGGATTTTTGTCACTCAAACAAGTGTTAAAAGAAAAATTAAATCAACAACTTAAACATCCAACAAAAAGAAAGCAACAATAGAATATGAATACATCCTCAATATCTTCTTTGACAACGTCAATACAAGAAGCAAGGACTTCTTCATTATCTCTATCAGAACATAGATCACATGTTCTTAATTCAATAAAAAAATGGTGCAATGAAAGCAGAGAAAATTTTAATTTAGAAAATTTTAATTTAGAAGAAAGGATTGATTTTACATTAAATATTGATTTTGATCTAAATTCTGTTATACAAGCCACGGTCAAATGTAAGTGGGGTAAAGTTATTTCATTATGTAAAAATGATCAAAAAATACAAGTATCAAACTTTTATAAACACTTGCAAACTATCGGATGCAGTCATATGCAAGAAATTAACAAAGCCGAAAAACAAATGATGTTACAACAGCAACTGCAATCAACAATTTCAGTATCGCAAGTCCCAGCATCTCAACATCTGTATCGTCTATGGAGATGTGTACTGATCAAACAATAAATACACAATCAATGCCTAATATCAATTCAGTTCCAGCATCAAAATGACAGAATAATGCTAAACGTTGTATAACATCAGAGTCACAACGATCTCTATCAACAAAAAGAAGTCGCAATTGAACATTTACCTATTTTCATATTTCAAACGCTCGTTTCTAATCTATTATATTCTTGTTTTGTAACTAACTTTTCTAAATAAACTATTTGAAAACATATTGTTGTACTATTCATTGAGACTTTCTCTTATATCAAGGACTCTTCCAATTTCATGTTATTATTTATCGATAGCATAAGGAATTAAAACACTAGCATTTAGAAATAATGATTAGACTTATTACAAAAAAGCTTTAACTAACTCAAAGTTGCGTCAAGTTGTACAAAGTAGTCTCAAGTTTTTCAAAGTACCAATTAAGTAGTTTAAAGTAACTTCAAATCAATTTGAAAAATATGCTATTTCCCCCTTGTAATAGGCGCACAAAGAGCTCGGAGTTTTTTTTGGAATGATATTTAACGTGAATAGGAATTACAATTCTGTCGATGGCATTGTAATTCCGGTTCAGTGTATAATCTCGTGCGAGAAATCACATTTTGGTTTGATAGGAAACTTCTTTGCTTGAGACTAAATCTTTTCTCAGGGTGAAATTCTGCATGTTTCGTTAGTGTTTTCACTCACACTCTTTATCATCAAAACCTTTTCTAGAGATTCTGTCTTTTATCCCAAAGCAGAATCCTTAAAAGGGTCCTGCGAAACTTCATTTTTACTTCCAGAGTTGTATAAGGTATGGGAAGGTCTTTCGTCTAGTTTCACCTTTGCAATAGATCAATTTAGTGAAGAAACATGTCCCTTTTTGTGAAAAATGGCTTTTAAAGATGTGTTTTAGTTAATAATATTCGTTTTCTTTAACATTGGACGGGAAATGGGGTAACAGCATTGTGAAACGAGAATGTGGCTGGCCGTAATAGCGAGTACTTTTTGTCTATCGATTTATACAGTGTTTCACGGTGTTGTATTCTACCGTTCACGATAAAATCCAATCTTAAATCGATATGTATATAACTGTAGCTGGTGTTTGCATGTTGCCGTACACGGCACGGCGTTTTCCAGCCACGTGAGCATTGATATTGATATACGATCGTTCCAAGTCTTCGGGTGGTGAAATTCGGTTCGATTATTATGTCAGGGTTCCTGCCAAATAGTGAACATCTCGTTATGCTCTCATTAATATGATGTGTTAAATATGACTGTTAAATGATTGCCAGGCATCATCGAGCAAAATACGACAGTTTAAAGCCAGAATTAATCCGACTAATAATTTATTTCTCATATTTTTAGTTAATGTCATCAATGTGATGATACTATGAATAGTATGCAAAAATCTCCTTTTAACTCCGTTCAATATCGATGATTGGCGGCATATTGCTCGTGTCAATCACTTTGACATATCGTCCCATAAACAATGTTGTCTGTTTGTATCGAATAGCATACAGAAATGGTTTATTGCAAATGAAATTGATGTCCGATCGCGACGCAGTCATTAACATGATTCGTATAATAGACGTAGCCGCTATCAATGGGAAAAAAATTGTGAAAGAGAAGCAAGAAATAATAAACGATACTCACCAGCTCGTACCCCTTTCTCATCGACAATTACATAAGTTCTAGAATATATCGAAATATTAATTACGCCCAGTTCGATACATGAACATACTTGTGAATCAAATTAGATAGAAATATATTTTTCTTCATTGATAGTCCTTTCAAATTGGCTTTGTTCCAATCAAATATATCGTGTATTTTCATTTTCGTCTTTAATACATTTTCCAGTTTACTTTCGAATTCAAATTTCCATTTTGGAATCCAAATAAAGACGTTCTGATTAGTGGTAGTCGGTGAATTGAGTAATGCTAAAGTGAGATTTACTTCAACCTGTGATAATTTAACATCCTTATTCGGTAAAATAATACTAAAAGTGAAATCCTTGTTTTCAAATGGTAAATGAATCATTCGAGCTCCAATTTGTGATGTTAAATCAACGTAAGGAAATAAACCATTTTGCATCATTAAGGTAAGTTTTTTCTCTTGTGGTGAACCTGTATCAGGATAGAATGTGTTGCCATCTATGGTGTTATGTGCTTGAAATTCATGCTTCCATTTCGCTAAAAAAATTCAGTCGAGAGATATTTTAGTACGAGAAAAAGAAAAATGTACCATCAAATAACAAACAATTGATAATCAGAAGAGCATTTAGTGCAGATGATTTATTTCTAGCCAGATCTACTTTGTCTAATGCATTCTTTATATGACCATCCGTTTGCTTAGACACCCATGCGTTGATATCATCGATAACAGGCGTGA
The DNA here is from genome assembly GCA_900239685.1 of Rotaria macrura. Classification (NCBI taxonomy): domain Eukaryota; kingdom Metazoa; phylum Rotifera; class Eurotatoria; order Philodinida; family Philodinidae; genus Rotaria; species Rotaria macrura. Next base: position 47,847 of record OENT01001020.1, read on the forward strand.
TGTTTTTAGCATTAAGGTCAACGGATAGCAGACTAATGTTATAAAGCTTTTGCAATCGTTGTTTAAAAGCGGGTAGAATTGAAAATTTCTCATCCGGATATAGGCGATTGACCAATTTGACTTCAGGCAGACGAGAAATGTTCATTAGTTGTATAACTGATGAATCCAATTTGTCAAGAGATGGAGCTCGTAGAAGATTAAGAAGTTCTTTCCCTGTTTTGCCTCGTGCACCTCCAGTAATCAAAGCTAGAGCGAGACTGATCGAATAAGGTGAAATAAATATATTGTCATCGGGTTTTGTGAAGATTAAACTCTTATACAGATTCAAGTGAAAATCGTCAATGCTCTCTTTCGATGCAGCCATTGTTCCACTTTTAACATTTGAGAATAGCAAAGCAACTGCAAGTATAAGACGACACATCGGTAAAAATGTCTGAAGAAATATTGAAACAACGATGTATATAGAAACGGGAAATCAATGAGAATATTGATAATACACAAGAAGAAAACGAATGCAGTCGTTTATATTCCATATCTTTTTCTCTCAATATGTACTATCAATCTTGTCATAATAGTCTAGGGCATAAGAGAGAGACCGACAATTGTAAAAAAGACGTATACTAAAAAACGAAGTACATTAACGATGAAGAGAGCAATAGATAGATGAGGGCAATGTATTTTGTTATTGCTCTGATGACTTGTCATGGTGATACCAAGATACAATTATCATGCTTTATTTGAAGTTCTGACAAGTAGAGAAGCAATAGTTCTGACAGCATCTCTTAGTGGTTATAAACATAGAACCTTCAAACAGTTTTCTTGTGCAGATTATTTTGCTGTATTTATACAAAAATCGTAATTTAAAGTGATTGACTACATAATGAGAAAGAAATTAGCGACTAAAAATTGTGAATTGTCTGTACGTGTATCTAAGACAAATCTCGTGACTGCAGACAATGTCAAAAGTTCGCTTTCAATGGACAGAAGGAGAGAATGCCTAAAAGAACTGATTGAAAATAAAAATAAAAATGATATTTTCGTCCAAAACTGATTGTTTCCCGAAAGAGTGAGTATCTTATTTTCAAAACAATTTTTATTATTGGATATAGCCGTCATTCCATGTAAAAAACTAATAAAAAATCGATTAAAAGTCGATTTTAATCATACGAATTTAATCAATAATTTAAGCAGTAATAATCATAGCAAAATCAAATTTTAATCGATTATTTCAACTATTCCGATTATAATCGATTTTTCAAAATATGCTAAATCGATTGTAGCAGAATAATTGAAATAATCGATTAACATCTGATTCTGCTACGATTATTACTGCTTAAATAATTGATTAAAATCGTATGATCATAATCAATTATTAATCGATTATTTCTTGATTTTTTTAACAAAATTTTTTACAAGGGATTTCATTGATCAAAACGTTCTTTTTTCTGTCATCTTCAAAGTTTCACTCACTCGGAGAGCTTTGTTGGAAAATATAACGAGGAAAATTATCGTTCAAACAATAGCAAAGTTCAACATTTTATTCGAGAAACTGTTACACCGATTCCAAATGCAGTTTTGACTCATTACATTTGAAAACAGCATCTAATGGGACCACAACGATGAAAGACATTGATAAGAAATTGGCTTGATTGAAATATTGTCATATTTTACACATCAATACCATTCCATCTTATCTGTATTTAGATCAACAATGGTTACTATTATACCTTTTGGAAAAAAGCATAAACCATCATAACGAATAGGGAAGACAAATGAGCCTCACATTTCAGCCCTATTCGAGTGCCTCAATTATCGTATAGCTTTTGAACCAATCAGTAGTAAATATAGGTTTGTTAATTTCTAGTCAGAACACATATTCACACGACGATAATGAAAGAGAGATCTTTGTTTCATTCTTTTGCTCGTGTAAACAGCCTTGAAGATGTTTTTTCATTATTTTTTAGTCGAAGTGGGTCGGTTGTGAATGTGGTTATGAATGTTAGTGTGGGTCTGATTATCTTTTTCTACACTCACCTACAGCCTCATGTAAGACAGAATAAATGGGATTTTTAATATAGAATAGAATACGTACATCAATTCTACAACATAGGTAGCCTATAGTCGAAAAAGGAGTACATTAAAAAGGAATTCATGAATATTTTTCTCGGAAAATTTGATCACCATAATTAGACTTTTTTAAAATTAAAAAAAATATGATTCGATCAAGTGCAGATGAAAGTTCAGTTTGAATCGCATCTTATAGCGATCTTCTCAAGAATCGTGTCCGAACGGGGGATAATATTGAGTCGCTTCAAAACCCAAAATTATGCTTGTTCTGAGCAATTTCTCTACACGTTGGATTGCTGCGATTTCGACGAAAATTGAAATGCAGATCAGAAGCATTTTCATTCAAAAAATATTTACATAGACTATCCATACAGCACGACAAAAGGTTTCCATCATACTGATTATGGGTGAATTGATATTTATGATCAACTAACAATTAAACATTGTTTTAGTATATCCTATATTATTTGATTTCCATTCCTACTATATAGTTGTTGCAAAAGCATTTCGAATCTATAAGAAGAATAGTTTATACTTAGTTTACATGACCTACAAAAGCATGGTACTTGTAAGTATCTTTTTTCGAATGCTCTCTTATGCACTTATCTCTCTGAAAAAACTCCGTCGATGGCCACTGCCTTTCTTAATCAAGTGTTAAAGGTGCTCCTTTCCGAGGAACTAAGAACTAGACAAGAGTTAGAATATTTTCATTATAACGGACCGATTGAAGATTCAGAGTGGCCCCTTAGGTATGTTTTGTTTGTTCATATCGTTTGAGCATTGTTCTAGTACAATATTTTCTCATAAATTTGTTTTTATTTTAATTCATTATATAGCAATATTAATGCAACTAATGTTTCATTGAGACTATGGCAGATTTATGAAAATTTGATACATGAATATTCAACAATACGAAGTGATAATGAATGACAAGGAATTTTTTTCTTTATTTTTCAACAATATATCAGTTTTCAATAGATCAATAAATGTACAATCCGTATGAAAAAGAATTGAAAATTAATTAAAAAACTGATTTATAGATAATATTGAAATTCGAGTGTGAGTGTCAATAGCATTTTGTGAAAATCCATCCACAGCCCACTCAAACAAGCAACGAACAACCATGCCAATCCTTTCTCAACCGCTCTCTGACAAAATGTTTCGCTGAAAAGAGACGTTTTCAGATTACTTTCTATAAACAGTAACCTGACAGAAACAGAATTTGACGGGATTGCATTTCTGTTTTTGTTTTCAGAAAATTTATTTAGCGAAGAAACATAAATATGCCAAAAACTGTTTACCGACTATATAACTGTTGTTTATTTTTGAGTATTTAGTTAATTATACTCGATATATCAGAGAACAAAGATTAGCTTGTTTATTGCAAAAAGCATTTGTGTCGCTTTTATCATAATAAAAGAGACAACGTATACATTATTTACAAAATCAGTAATAACACGACTATCGATATCAATAAACAATGTACTCGCTTGCAAATGAAATAACTGTGGATATAAGGTAGCTAAACAACTGCAGCTTTACCATTAGAAAGAAAATAATTGTTTTGTTTTAAATATTCGAAAACATGATTGCTCGACAACTGATTTATCAGATTAGTTGTTGCTTGACATTTTTGACAAAGTCTAGCGAAAAAATTCCTCATTAGATTTCAATGTTCAATATGAGCATTTGGTGGAAACAATTGTTCTGCATCGAACTGCATAAAATCCGGTTCTTTGGTTTGTGCTGTAGAGAAACTGTAAGCAACATCCTGATAGCCACGATTTCGGTCAGCTGATCTTATGTCACTTCAAATAGTGCTGATGTATAAGTAATTGACTATGCCGAATCGCGTTGTAATGTTTACATTCATTTTCGAAACAATTGAAACCATTAAATTGAACAATTGTCAAATTTTAATATGCGGACCCTATATAGCAGTATGAGGAGTATTGAGTAAATGTTTCCAAAGAAATTAATTAAAAAAATTAATTTGCTTCGAAAATAAAAATAATTATAACCAATCGACTCATTATGGTTGTGGGTGTGTTGGCAAGGAAAAGATCCACACATACACTCTACCAAGATTTATTCGAAGAATGATAATATGTCTTCTATTTCGAAACAGATAGTATGCGATGATACATTAGATCAACTATCTCTGTGTGCGATTTTGAGATATCAGACACATTGAAGATAAGAAAATACAAATGAATGAAAAAACAACAGTTGCATATATAAGTGGTTCGATTATTTTTTAATGTTCAAATCGACGTTCAAAGCTGAATGACGAGTTAAATATGTTCGACAATCAAGTGGATTCAGTCAATGTTTCGTTTTTTTTCATACTTGTCTTGATCTCGTTAATCTAGGAATAACAGAAAGGTTTTTTCTTAAAATTAATGGGTGAAAAGCATTTCTGACCGTTCCCGCATCATCCGTCTTGATCGTTGTTTGAAAAATAGATTTGTACGATTCCTTTTTCTTGGCTTCATGCACTTGCATTTGTTGTTGACATTCTTTAATCTGTTGTTGTGCAAAGTCATTCAATGGATTCAATTTGAGAACAGTTTCAAAATCTTGTATAGCTTTACGGAAATAACCTGATGCTAGTTGACATTGACCACGGCGAAAAAGACATTTTTCATTTTGTGAGTCGAACAGTAAAGCATGGTCACATGCTCTTCTGCATTGCTCATAATCACCCAACTTCAAATAGCATAAGGCTAAATTCGATTGTGAAGCAAATTTGAGTTGTCGAGACTTTTCAATGTCGCTACTATTCCTATATGATGCCGATAAGAGATAGTTATAAGCATCTTTGTACTTTTTGACAGCATGTTCATAGTGACCACCCTTTAAAAAACGAAAATACAAGCATAGTCAAAAGGAACCGAAATATCGTACACACTTTAACAAATTCATCTGCACGCTGTTTTAATCGTTCTGATTGTTTGAGTTTATTTTCGTCGTTCAAAAATTTCTGCTCTTCAGCCTATAAAAAAAATGAAGAATTTTATTTATAACAATGATTTTCAATTGTCTCACTAGTTCGAATTTAATCATGATGACTTCGAACTCGACAGGTGAATCAGGTGGAATATGAAACTTCTCCACACCCTGCGTCGCAGTGGACTTTAAATATAATTTGCAATGTTCATTTTTGGTCATTCTGAAAATGGCCCGTTCAACACTAACAAGTAAAATAAAGAAGTGTTTGATACAAATCAGCCACTCAAACGAATTCAAAGCTCACCCTACAGGAATATTCTGGAGACAACCTGCTCCAGCAATGAAAGTAACTGTTCGTTCGTCAAATACTTGGCCTTGATGCGTTCCTTTGAGATTTATATGCACAGTGGCCTCGTCGTTTGGGGATCCAAATACTTCACCTTTTTTTATTATCCGTCGAACAATGCTTTGATCTTGTTGCTCACTAAGATCTCTGCCTAAAAGCGCGTATCTTCGATAATTACAATTCTATATTTTGACTTGCCTACACAATCGAGCAGTTCGATTTCAAAGATCACGGTTACGGCGGATCCAACTTTGTTGCTCAATCCTTTTAGACCATAAGCGTATTTGGGTTTCGATATGAATCGCGAGATTTCTCCACGTTTCATCGTCGCCACACCAATATCCCATGCTTTGATCACATTGCCTTTACCCAAGTTGAAACTAATCTTCTCGTTCCGATATCGACTATTCTCGAAGACTGTTCCATCCAGCAGAGTTCCCGTATAATGAATAAAGACTTGATCATCGAACAACGCTTTGTCATCGCCTATTCCTTCGCGAACAATTTCTTTGAGTAGACCTTTGAAAACAGAAGAAACCCTCGAAATAAGAAAAAAAATCCATATTCATGGTTACTGCCGTCTTTAGTTGGTGAAATATCTTCGCCTTTGAGTTGAATTTGTTCTTGCTGGTTGGAAAGCATTGTTGTAGTATTGATCTGAAAAAAATATTCATTCTTCCTTCAGAGAGAAAAATCACGAAGGTGAACGCACGCACACACTCGATGTATGCTTTTATTCGATCGTATTTTACACTTAACATTCTGGCTCATGTGGGTCACGCATCGATAGACACTGCGTCATAGAAAGCACGGATCAACGGCAATGGTTCAACTTATAATGAAAGATGTCGTTCGAATGAGAAATTTTGTGTCTTTTTTTCTTCCGTTTATCAGAAAATTACGACCGATAAATAAATGATTCTATCGCAAATATACTTATGAAAATAGCAAATAAGCAAAGTTTGTCGGTGGTTATCACCCAAGTAATCAATTTTTTTGGCGTCGTTATAATTAGCTCTTCTTTGCTGTATGGTTTGAAAGATTTAATGATGTAGGCTCGAATACACAATCCATTCGATCTTTGTCTCCCTTCGATCGAGTTATCGTCATCTTTAGCAGTCAATCGATTCAGTCAAAAGATCATTCCCCCTCTTCATCGAATTCGACAAGAACACGCCATCTATGCTTAGTTTTTACCGAAACTTCAATGTAAACTTGGGATTTTAAAGCTTATTGAGATCCTAATTTTCGATATTTGGGCAACATTTCCAAATTTTGCTGCAAATAATGAACAATGCCATTTGTGTCGAACTTAAATTGGTGTAGTAGGTCTTCAATAACTAGCAGGTTCTATTCCTTTGTGAAAGTATCTTTTGTTAGCATGCCATTAAACCTCAGCTGCGAAAATACTCTTTTTGAATGCTCCCAGGAACAGTGATTTTTATGATGAGACATCGATATTTAACACTTGAATTTCTAATCTCTGTAATTTGACCTTGTCGTAATTTTCATATGATTTAGACACGGAGCCCTCTCTCATTACTCTTGGTTTTCAATAGGACATGGAAGTGCAACAGTGTGCAGCAGTTAAACGAATGCATTTCAGCACTTTCACTTAAAAATAAAGATAGAGATTTCTATAGTACATATTATTTTCTTATCTACACTGGACGAAGTGAACGAGAGCTCAATAGTAACGTCCCTAGTCGAACATCTTGTAAGCAAGATCTTGGCCAAAATCTTGGGTACAGATAAGTGAACAGATCTTGAAAATTTAGGTACAAGATAATTCGATTATCTTGAACCAAAATCTTATTACAGATCATGGGTACAGATATGTAAGATCTTAGGTGCGCATCCATAATATCTTGGATACATACTAAGATAAAACGTGTTGCATGTATCGCGATTTGTGACACCATGTACGTCGCATTCTGAAAACGTGTTTCGAACCTATCGTGCAGTGCATTTTAATTTTTTCTGTAAAAACGTATTATGATATTTTTTTAATTATTTTCAATTTATTTACTCTCTCTAAAACAGTTCAAGCAAGTCAGATCTTGTGAATTGACTAGCTTTCCGTTGGCTGTATCTCCGTGAGAGCACTTCAGGGCACTCCTCTCCCAATCATCGATCGAGATCAACATGTTCTAAAATAATTAATAATCGAGAAACAGTATTGAAAAAAAAATTATTTTGAAAATGTATGTTTCCTACGGTCAATCATGTTGTTTATATACGACTGCATATGCATAACAGAACGGTGAATGACTACTAGTCAGCATTTAAATATACGTATGATGTCGCTTTATGTTTTTACTCAAGATCTTGTGAGAAGAAAATAGTAACTGATATCTTGCCCATGATCTTGCCAAGATCTAATGTACAGATATATCTGATACAAACAAGATATATACATACAAATTATCTTTTCAAGATCTTGATAAGATCTTGCTTACCGGTTCCAAGATTTCAAGATCTTGCTTACAAGATGTTCGACTAGGGAAAAAACCATTTTCATGTGTATATTTCTTGAATTTGTCTAGAAAACGGGTTTTATAGCGTTGATTTTTATAAAATTTTCAGTTCAACGCTTCAAAACAGTGTTTTATCGCTTTCGTGTCTGTCTGGGTGATTTTTAGTAATTATCATTTTATTCATGAGACTTTCTTTCTCAGATCTTTCTCCATATACTTGTTTATTAATTAATTCATAGGAGCTATTATTTGTTTCTGTTTGTTGTTCAGTCACTTTTTCAATATGAGCCATTAATAATTGAAAATGAGCTCTTGTTCGAAATTGATCTTTCTTTCTATTATCAAAGGATATAAATTTTTATTCAAGTGAAGTGAAGCTAGCTTGTATCTTTTAGCGTGAATATTAGATTTTTGACATGCCATTGAAGTGGTCGACTCATTTATTCGTTAACTATTCATGTCTTTGAAAAAGAATATAATAATACGTGGGTGTGGTACCCACATTCGAAAGAATGAAAAAAACATCCTTGTCGAACTCTATGAATTTTCTTGTTTAAAATATAGTATTTATAAGCATGTTTCTAAATACAATTTATTCAATATACGTTTTAATCAGTAACGTTTAACATTAGATTTGTGAGTATAATCAACGTACACTAATTTCACTGTAGAAGAAATAGGAGTTACACAAAAATTTCAGAATTATACACGTAGTAAGAATTCAATTCTTTTTTCGTCGATCCAATGGTTTTTTAAAAACACTTTCTGGCCAAAATCGATAAATTAATATTAATGGAAATATTTGATAATAGCCATATCCTAATGTAAATAATAGTAAATTTCTTGCCTTTTCTTTACCAAATATAGCTTGATAAAAGAAATAATTTAAGTCAAAAAATAATATGAATGAAAATATAATCATTGGTAGACGAATCCATTGCTTTTCATTGTAAATAGCATATATTCCAATTAAATAAAATGGTGCAAATATAAATGGTGAAAGAAAACTTACGTATTTTACCAAATAATCATTATGAAGTAACATCGGATCAACATTTTCACACCACCAATAAAATAATTTGAAAACAAATTGTGGTGGCCAGATCCATGTTGATGTAGCTTCATTTTTAATTTCTTCATTGACTGGAGAAACAGAATTAATGTAATCGATAGAAATGGCAAACACGAAAAACGCAATGAAGGAAGTAATGATAACTTTGTCGATTGGCCGCATTGATAAATTAACAAATAGATACAGGTAGTCCAAATATTTCCAATTTTTTATAAAATATATAGTCACCTAGGCATAAGAGCAATAAACATAATGTTTACTCGTAATCAAATAAGCAGAAAATTGACATTTTAGAATATGAGTACATGATGTGCGAGCTCAAATACCTTTTCATCGTATTTTTTTAAAAGAAAAAATCTCTTTTAATTCTTTTTTTATATCTATACATATAATAAACGTTTACTTCGTAAGTCCACATAGACTGCGTCTCTGAAGACCAAGCCCATCTGTGGTAGACTTATGCCATCTCAGCCTCTCTGTGAAGATCAGTGTATGTTCTCAAGCGAATACAACAATCATAGTTAATTAGAAACAAAAATATCAATGTAGAGAGCACCTGAAATCATTTCAATTCATTTAAGATGACTAGTATAATAATTTATTAATTAAACAATCTTGACAAAAAATATAACTAACTGTGAATAGATTGAAAGTAACATTATGAAAAGATATCTCGAATTTTCGCAAGCACATTTAAACAGATCTGACTAATAGCATATAGTTTTCACTAGTGGGATTTAGAGGCCTGGAAGTGTATGAATTTCATGTCCCTACACTACCCTACGTGGGTCGTATCCGAGCCCTACTCTCGGGTACAATAGTCTTGCCCTACACCCGATCCTATCTCACGGCTGTTACAATAAACGAATATGGTGCTTGATCGCATTATTTGTCTACAAAAAGACGAAGTTAACTTTTGCAAATATCCAGAACAGGGTGTCATATTTACTTTAATTTTTATTGACGCAACCATAGTAAAGTAACTACAGTAGTTAGGTACTTACGTTGTTACTAGTAAAGTCACGGTAAAGTCCCTCTACTGCTCCAGAATAATATACAAAGAATATCACAGGTAATACGAAAAGAAGAAAAACATTAGTACGTGGATCACGAATAATAAAAGCAATAGCGATAAAGAGAAACGAAAGACATTAACGGCTGTCGCTATTTATTGAGGAATTCCTCGAAGTAACCAACCAATAGATATTTTCTAATTATTCCCCTATGAATAGAAAATATTGTTCGGTTGTAGAGGTCACTAGATGTCGGATGTTTAAACAGTCTATCTGGACAGGATGAAAAGCTTACACTGTAATACCCTACCGTTTTCAAAATGGCAACTAGCCTTACCCTAAGGTAGAATAGGGCTGCATGACTCTGATAGGATCAAGTGAAGAACGACATTTGCTGGTCGTTGAGCCAGCAGCAGAAAAGAACGTTAAATTCCAGTTGAGTTTAGTAAAATACAAAAAAGGTAACACGCATGTGTGTTGGAGCCGATATTGGTGTCAATCTACTATTATGCATGCTCATACAGAAATAAACATCCTGACATCAATGCGATTGATTTATTTTTAGTAAACGACTATTTGTCACGTGCCATGTGTTTGTTCAGTTAGGTATTCGGGTACATCATTAGGGAATTGTGACGGACGAATTTCTTCAGATTTCAATAAATCTGAAATAATTTTATGAATTTCTTCTTGCTTCGTCGGCATTGAGTAATATGGTCTTGTGGTAGGCTGTGAATGTTGCTGTATGGTAATATTGGGAGGTGTGACACTAGCAGCAATAGTTGGCGTACTTGTGTCGAATAGCGTGTTGTATGGGTGAAAGGTACGATGTAATCGTACAAAGTCATTTCTCATAGGAAACTTGTCCCAATATACTACTGATATGCTTCTTAGCAATTTAAAGGCAAGATAATCAGACAGTTCATTGGGTAGCAGGGGGCAGCTACATGGTGGATTTATCTAACATGATTACGTTGGTTAAAATTTGTCAGATTATGTAGAGAGATGAGAGACAAATGGAGATGTATTTTGACAAATGATTTACGCCAGAAACTGTGAATGTGATGTTTTAGTTGAAATCAAGGTTTATGTTGCATTTTAGTCAAGAATTAGCTAATCGATGTGAAGATACCCATCATCACACATGGTGAAATACGTACGATAGTCATTGTCCGAACGATGAAACGAATGTAATCGACTGCAAAAACAACGTTGACTCGAAGTCGAGGACATTTGTCATGAATCAATATAATTTTTTCATTGGAAGCGACACTCTATTTGCATTTACTAACGTAGTTCACACAGGCAGAATGCAATCGATGCAAAGATTATTCACGAAAATCAAGTGTATTCGGTTAAATGTATATCCCATTTGAATCGATATTTCAACTTAATCAAGTACTGGAAATGGGGCATGTTCAATGGTGAGATAATGGTAAGATTGTGCTTTTATGAAAAATCGTTTATGGCATGTGTGCTTTAACTCTGACTAAGTAATGAGCATTCGTTATGTGTCAGTATCAATCATGATACGCATATGGGTATTTTTGGTAAAGTGTGCTAATGCATAAAAGAAATGAGTTCGTTGCAGATGGATTATTTGTTATTTTATTTGGATTAACACCACCCTCGGATGGCGTCACTATTGAAAATGGGGATGGTAACAATCATGGACTAAAGATCCTGGAGTACCACGAGCTTTATCAATTACTCGTTGTGGTTGTTTTCTTGGCACAGACTGATAATGTCCATGGCAGCAGGGATCTTGACTAGGTTTTCCTGGTACAGTAAGATTCTATGTGATATTTCATGCCACAATTGTTGAGTTAGAGTAGTGATAAGATCCTTATGAAGATGATGCCGCTGACAAACAAGCTACTGAGAGCTCTAGATCCCTATTATTCTCTGACTTGAGTGGAATATCGTGTTTATTGTCAATCAATGATAGAGTCTCTTGAGATTTCCTTCTAAATTTGAGAAAAGAACTTGGCAATGTTGGCTCATGCAATGTAATGTGTGACTTCAATTTTTCTCTCACGCTAGTCATGAGGTAATGTAATTTCATAGCGTCGAACATAGAAGAATCGACCTTTCAACGCAGTTCAATGGTTGTATCCTAATATGTAAACTACTTTTATTGACCGCTTTCTTGTACCATTTTATTTCTCAAAAATAATCTCGGTTGCGCTGGTAGAAAAAAAGAGCTATCGAATTGTCTGTAAAACATTTTCCAAGTCGTTATTGTGAAGAATTATTGAAGCCACCAATGGTATGCATCGTTCTGCAGTTGAATTAAAATGTGCTGGAGTTAATGTTAGTCCCTTTAGTTTGCCAGGCTTAAGTGCTGCGCAATTCTATTCATTAAATCTTGAACACCGGGAAAAGCGCCGCGAAAAAAGATGGCTTTCTAATGATTTCATCTGCCAATGTTCGTTATAAATGAGTAGCAGATGCTGATTTCAATAAATGCATAGTTCTTACGATATCTCTAAAAGCAGGCAAAATATGGCTATCTGTTTCTGGTTCCGTAGCGATAAATGCGAATTCAGCTTGATTCGTGTTCGCGAAAATCTAAAAACGCATAGTGACTTGGCATATATGAAATTAATAATCATATCTAACGTCCACAAGATGGTCAAGGTCCTTGAAAAGATTTGTCCAGCGGGTTCCTGGGTACTGCCAAAAGCAAATACGCCTGTGTTTTGGATTCCTATGAAATCAAGAATCTACAATGGCTTGCCCCAGATTAGTGTCAAAATACACCTACAAGGGATTAGGAACTCAGAAGTTTGTGGAAGTGGATTTTAAGGTGTGTTCGCGTTCTGCAAGACTGGAACCAAACGAACACAAATTCTATCATCTCTACATACAAGGTCAAGTGCTTCACGTAGCGCCTTATTGGTATGGGTGTTCTTTTTGTTTTTTCCTTAATGCACACCCACATCTTCATAAACAGGGCATTGATTGCTTCGTATTAAAAACGACGTACAGCGTCAGTTGATTTTTCAAAAGTAGGACTGTGTATACATATATGACTATTACAAACAGTGCATGCAAAATTTAGCACACCGGATCACTACTATAAGTTTTAGTTGGCATGTTCTCTATTGATGATGATAAGAAAGCTTAGTTATTTTTGAATTACTTTAATTATGTAATAATCTATGTCAAAAATGCAAGGGGGAAACATCATACTTTAGCACTTTAAAGTACATGAAGTACGTAAAGTACCTTAAAGTACCGTAAAGTACCTTAAAGTACTTCAAAGTACCTTAAAGTATATTGGAAAACGTAAATCAATTGGACATATTTTGCTACTGTACTGTAAGTGTGTAAGCCTAGTTTACAATACTTTTTAATGCTGTATATATTATAGAGTATCTTAATGTTATTTTAGTGTGTCTAGATCTAAACTGTCGTCTTCAAACGGAAAATTATGACAACGGGAAGAGGCATTCTTTCTCAAGAACTATCAGTTAGAGCCCAAAAAAATGCCATATCAGTTCAGTTTGCTTTTGATTGAGGCAGTTTATCCCACCACCATTGTACGTTTCGAAAGGCTCCATGAAA